>APFE030963060.1:22645-45235 GCA_000404065.3 Pinus taeda | reverse complement strand
TATAGATATCATTCAATGTATATGCCATAGAGCAATATTTAAAAAATCACTGTATCAGGCAGCGTTTAAAATATCAGATGATATACCTAATTCTCTGAAACTTTAGGTATATACCACGTCTCTGGACGATTTCATTTGCAACATACGAATTCAACAATAAAAGACACTGGGCATCCAATTCCTAACCAAATTAGTAAGGCCACAGATATTGTCGGGCGATATCTGCCTCTGGAATATCTTCCTTAGCGTGCTGTGAATGGCTAGTGCCAACCATGGTAGCGTAGACATATTTTGAAATCCATCTAAAAATTCAGGCATATAAAGAATATACGATAAGTATTGTATTCCGTGTTTAGGATTGAAATACCTATCTTCTCAGCGATATTAATTGCAACTGTATTTCACTTGTAAAATATATAATTAATACTGAGCTGCGTGGGTATATAGGTCAAGCTACATGGGTATATATAGCCGAAGATGGACCGAGCTGCCTTTTCTATTCTTTTGATAACGCTTAGCAATTAGACATCATGAATCATTATCTACCATTGAGTTAGACATCATGAATCATTATCTACTATCCGTATGCCAGATTAAGTGAAGTTCATCTTCATTACACAGCAAGCCTTTAAACACGCAAAAACAAACCAAGTTTAAGGCGAAATCGATCTAAACTTTTGGTATCCTGAAACCGGGATGATGGGTCGATTGAAAAGCAGACCAATAAATGTCGATTGAAAAAGGAGAGGAGCCGAGGCGCAGATGCATTCACCAAAAAAAAGTGAAAAACGCAGATACAGTGAAAATGAAGGCGGAGATACCATATGCGTTTCAAAGAAAAAATCAAGGGTTTCAACGTTCGCATACCATGTCAGGCCAGCGTTCAATACGCAGCCTCATCAAACGTTCACCATGTCAGGCAGAAAGCAGTGGACAGAGAGCAGAAGGCAGGCAGTGGACAGAGGAGTTACAAGGCACATTAAAAAAAGAACCTGGGACCTGTGCTCTGATACCATGTCAGGCCAGGAGTAACTCCATAAAAAATGATTCATTTATTCCATTAGGTAGCTATCTATTATATACATGAATGTGATTGTTCGGTTCATCTTCTTGATGACTGTTCACATTCAATTCTCCCAATCGCTGAGGATTAGGTGTCAACATTCACTAAGAGAAGGGAAGTTGGCATAAAAACTCTACAAAAATTTCCTCTTTTATCATAGTGCCAAGCAGTCAAGCTATTGTTACATTTGAGTTCAGTCTCAGGTTCCTCTGCTAATCATCACAACCAAGTTTGTTAGTCAGCTGTTGCCTTGATCTTCCCTCCAAGCTCACATGTTGAAAAGTTCCATAATGACCACTCCATCAGCTCTAGACATCACTCCCATGAATCCACCAAACAAAGAGCTTGAGTCAATGGCCCTGGCTGACAGTGATTATCTTATTCAAGATCTAGTTGGGGACAAGAATCATTTGCATACCTATTGCCAGCTAAGAAACAACTTCCTTAACAACTCTGACATGTATGGAATATGGGAGTCCAATTTGCCTCATTACTTTCTCCCCTCTGTCAATATTTTTCCTGAGATTATTCACCTGTGTGCTGTGAATTATGAACCAAATCAGAGAGCTGTCAAGTCTCCATCTGGGAGCATACTTTTTTATATCACCCCTGACTCCATCAACTAGATGTTAAATTTCAAACAAACTCAGCTACTATATCCTTTCTCCATGAAGCACTTGCTGGAAGAAGCCTCCTGGCTCCCTGGCCCCAAAATTGAAAGGATTGCTCAGACATTTATGAAGGCAGATTGCCAACCTAAGGAGCCACCTCCATTCCTATATGTCCATTTCAATGAGGTTGGCAAGATACTAGTAGACATGATATCCTATGTGTTAGGCTTCAAATCAAGTGAACATGTGGATGAGACAGTGCTGGTTCTATTGTCTTCCTTCAGCCAAGGGCAACCTCCTTCTATCAAGTATAACTATGCCAAGTTCATAGCAAACAAAATTCATGACTAGCTCATAAAGCTAGATAGGGAGGGAGTCTTCAAATATTCCTCATACATCTACCATTTGTTCATGTATTATCAGTCTGAAAGCTTCCAGTGTCCCATCAAGAAATTGGATTCAAAAGGAGAAAGAAGATCTGTTGTCCTCTGGTCATCAGTATTCCATCAAGTTCAACATTCTCCATACTCTTACTGTGAATTCATTGACCAGTTTGTCTATCCAGTCTCCTGCCTCTTAATGAAATCTCCTCCTCCCAGAATATCTTATGAGATGAAGAAGATATTGCAGCTATCTAAGAGCTACAAGTTAGGTGATTGGTATCTCTACCAGGATCACACTGTCATCAGAAACTATGGCTGTGAGCTCTGTCCTTACAGGCTCCCAAGATATGTGCCAATGAGGCTGCTTGCCTTGGAATACTACAGGCAACTAATCAATTTAGATCTTACTCATTTTCACAGCACCAAGAAGAAGGCTCGCCTGAAATTTAAAGACCACCTAGGCCCCTTCATCATGAACAAGAAGGAAGGTTGGCAAGATGCTGACCTAATACTGAAGGATCAACTTAAGTTGAAAAGAAGTTTCTGGTGGGTCCCTTATGACCCGCTTGGTTTTATTAGTGCCAAAAGAGTCAAATATATATTGACACCCTATACACACTGCAAAATCCCACACATTGAATAATATGCTAATCAAGATGCGTGGGCACAAGGCACATTAGTTGAAGAATTCACTCAGGAGGAAATTATGGAGAAAAATGTTAAAGACCTTGAAAAAACTCTTGACTTAGATTCTTGTGAGCAGGTAACATTCAAGTTGCTACAGCAAATTGGAGAGGGCACATCAGCTGCTGCAGCTGCACAACCCAACCAAGCACCATCTTCATCAACAACAGGTACAACAAAAGGCAAAGAGCCAATGGACATAGAACAGGTGACTACAGAGTTGCCTACTACTTCAATGGAGCAGTCCCAAGAATAGGCTCCTCCATAGCAAACAAAGGTACCCAAAATGCCAGTTTTACAGACTCCTGCCCATGAGGAAAGAGGTAGAAAATGTGACAGAGAAGATTCCACACCTGCCAGTGGATCTGCACAACAGCCTGAATCTAAGAGGCAAAGAGTTGATTCTCCATTTGAGGAGGAAATCAGTGAAGAGATCCTTGAAAGCCCAAGGAGAGACAGAGAGGGAAGCCAACAAACACCTACCATCTCTTTCCAACAAGAGCTAGACAGACAGCATGCCATGGAGGTGTCTTCCTCCACACAACAAAGCAAGAGGCCAGTTAGTGTCAAAGCTAGCTTCAAAGATATCAAAGCTCAAAATGAGCTTCTAAGAGTGCAATTATATGACCATTTCCTAAAAGAAACACCTGCCAAACAGGAAATATTGATGGCAGCATATGATATCAAGGAAGAGAAAATGATTCTCAGCCATTTCAAGCCCAAAGTTCAGCAGCCTCAGACAGCTGGAGACTATGTCAGGACAAATTTGTAGGTCATGGCCAAAGACATCCACCCCATGGACCAAATTGAGCTACATAAGTAGAATGGTGAGATGGTCTATGCTACTTTAGCAAACAAGGCCACACTAGCTCATGAATTAAAAGAATCATTGAAGAACACTAACACTTAGTTAGATTTGGAGAGAATGTCCTCCACAGCTAAAGACAACAGAATTAAAACATTGGAGGACATTATTGTTGACCTAGGACATGATCCTAAGGATCCTAAGGGTGTGAGGGCCCTTATGAAGAAGAAGGATGATGATATTGCTGCATTGAGAAAGCGATTGAGGTTGCCTCCTACTGAACACCCTCAAACTGCAGAATTAGTGCAAGAGAAAGAAACTGAAGATACATTAGATTTGCTGATGAAAATGAATCAAAGAGTAATCCAGATGGAGGAAGAATTAGAAAGAAAAACCCAAAATAAGCTGGGAGAAGCAACCTCCCAGCCACCTCCAGCAGTTCCAGCTAATGTCCTTGTTCCTCCTACACAGCTAGCAGCAATCCCAGAAGCCACATCAGCAACAACAGCATTAGCAACTACAACAGCATCTGAATCAAGCATGAGCATGGAAGAAATGATGAAAGCTGTCAAGGAGCTTGAGCTTCAGGCTACAGAGATAAAAGAGGCCAAAGATAAATTGGCCAATCTTGAAGGAAAGTATGACAAATCTAAAATGGCAGTCGCTGAAAAGACAAGGGAAATTAAGGCCTTGAATGACAAAATTAAAGCCTTAGAGAAAGAGCTAGCTTTAGACAAAACCCTGATTGAAATAAAGAAGATTTTGTGGGCCAAGATAAATCAGTCAATCACTCGCCAATGGAGGTCAATTCAAGCCATGTATGAACAGGTAGAACTAATTGGCAAAGCTCAGTTTGAAACTCAGAGAGCCAAAACAACATTGGGAAACATGCCTGAGTAGGCCAACAAAATGATCAACTTCTTAAATCATCAAACCAAGGAAGAACTGGCAACATTACAGATTATGAGCAGAACAGATGCCATACTGACAGCCAAGAAAGTGCTAACATTAAGAAGCTTTGTTCAAACTCTAGAAGTAAGATGTCGGGAAATCCAAAAGGATGTAGATAATTTTGAAATAAAGCTTGCAACACTGCAGACTAGAGGATTGCCCAGCTTATTAACCAGCTCTGGAAGGTTATTAACACGTGACCAATATGCAACTAGGCTCAATAATTATGTCACAAATCAGCTTACTACTTCATCAAGTTCTCCAGCACAAGCATGACCTCCTTCAGGACAGACTCTCTATGACAAGCTGGAAAACTTATTTTACATGGAACATGAAGTCAACCACCTGTTTGAGATGCCACCTAACTATTACAAGTATACTGAGGCTGATGAGACACTCATCAAGATACAAAGGCATCAGCTTCCTCCTGAAGATTGGTGGCAAGCAATGCTGGCCATTTTACCCAGGTGATATCAGTCTTTGGCTCCTTTTTCAATTTTCAAATTCCATGTCAGCTACAGGTCAATAGTAAACACCGGATAAAGCACAAGAAAGAACAGGTGGAGTAGGTCAAATCAATGACAAGGCAAAGGGATGGAACATCAAGCCCAAAAAGCGTGGATTTTGAAAACAAAGCCCCAACCGACTCAAATGGACTCAAAAGTCAACATTTTCTGACAGAAAAGAACGACTGTTACATTTGTATTTACTTCAACATTTACTTTCTCACCAGCCGCTCCTTAGGAGTTGGTGAAAGAATTTATGAGTTAATAACTCATCCTCTAGATATTTTGTATCTCCTTTTTGTATATATATCCCCTCATAGAATGTATTTGGGGTTGGTTGATTAATTCACTTCATGAGAGACTCGCATTGTATATCTGAGAATTTCTTTAATTAAAGACTGCTGAAAAGATTGGAGAACTGACTGTCTGCTGTGTTCAAATGGTTGAAGAGTGACTGTGGAATTCTTGTGCTGCTACATGGGACAATAAGTTTTTCTTCATTCTATTTCATTTTATATATATGTTTATCCGCTATCGTATCATTGTCTAAATAACAGGAAAAATGGATAGCCTAGACTTTGCTTAACTGCACTCTATGCTCAATTTCTGTTGTTTCTATATGTTTTCCTCTGAATTAGCTGTGAATGTGAATTCCTTTTGGCTCATATTTCCCCTAATTCACACATGTATGACAATTATCTAGGAATTCTTGACTGCTCCTAGATAGAGCTCATTCACCTTCCCTCTGTTAAGCTGAAGGAGAGATTCTTAGTTGCCTCTCATTCCTTAGCCCTCATTCCATTCTTATTTAGCCTGAATGTTGTTTCATGTATAGCTATCTTGCTTTATAGTCCCCTTGTGACCAAGAAAACGCACCAGCAGCCTTACTTCATGACTCCATGCCCAATGGTTTGAATCTCTTACACTATGCATGCCTCCCTACTTGAAGACATTAATCATCCCACCAAAATCTAAACAAAACACAAAGAACTCCATAACTAGTCTAAAATCCTTCAAACAAAGCTAAATCCTAAAGAGAGAGCCCTCTCTGATTGCAGGTACGCTAGGACCTGCAGTCTAAAGATTGGTTTGTGGTTACCTAGGCCGTATTCCCTTGGGAGTCAAAGGGAACAACCTGAGTGTTAACAGAAATTGCTAAAGAATAGTGGTTGGTTCCTAGGTCGCATCTTCTAGAGAGGTGTCATTCCACTTGACGAGGACTTCCTTGATTGTGCGGCTGCATAGATGTCGTTCTCGCGTATCGAGGACCTATTCATGTTGGAGCCAGAGTGAACCTTTTTCATCCAATTCAAGTAGACTGGTTTGAATTTTGCAATTGTTCCCCACCACTTTCTTGAGGCATGATACTAGGAAGACTGGATGGATTTTTGAATTTGGTGGCAAGGTTAGCTTGTAGGCTACTGCTCCAATGCGTTGAAGTAGTTGATAAGGTTCGTAGAATTTTGGAGCTAATTTTTGGTAGCCCTTTTCTTTGAGAAATGTTTGCTTATCTGGTTGCAGCAGCAGGAATACTGCCCTTCTTGAAATGTGCGCTCTGAATGATGTTGGTATGCTTGTTGCTTCATTCGATTCTGAGCTTTATGGAGATTATCTTTGAGACAGGCTATCATGGCTACATGTTCTATAGGAGTTGATCCACTGCTTGCACCTTAGAGCATCCAGGGATATAAGAAATAGGTGAAGGTGGGAGTTGGCCATACATTGCTTCATATGGAGTCATCTTGGTGGTTGCATGATAGTTAGTATTATACCACCATTCAGCTAAAGGTAGCCACTGTACCCATTGATGTTTATTTTCTGAAGTGAAGCACCTTAGGTATGTCTCCAAACATTTGTTGACTGCTTCAGTTTGACCATCAGTTTGGGGACGATAGGAAGTACTTAGTTGGAGTTGGGTGCCTTGTAGCTTGAAAAGTTCTTGCCAAAAGTTACTGGTGAAAGCCAAATCATGATCATACACAATGGAAGTGGGCATACCATGAAATTTGAAGATATGGTCCATGAAAGCTTGAGCCACTAAAGTGGGGGTAAATGGGTGGGGTAGAGCGCAAAAATGAGCATATTTAGAAAGTTTGTCCACAACCACCATGATGACTGATTTGTTGCTTGACTTCGGGATGCCAGTAATGAAATCCATAGAAACATCTGTCCAGGCAGAGGTAGGGATTGTCAATGGTTGTAAGGTGCCTGGTAACTTAATTGTTTCTCCTTTGTGGCATTGACACACCTCACATTCAACTACAAAATTAAGAATGTTAGTTTTCACGCCTGTCCAAAAGAAAGAACGAAGAGTGCGAGCATAAGTCTTCTGAAACCCTGCATGGCCTGCAGTGGGAGATGAGTGCATCTCTGCCAAAATGCGTGTTTTTAGGGTGGATGTCGACGATATAACTACTTAATCCTTGTAGCGAAGAATCTCATCCTTCCAAGAGTAGCCAACTGAGGAATTAGGATCTGCTATCAAGTTATTAATGAGTTGGGAGAGATAGGGGCATGAAAACCATTCCTTGCGGGCTTCTTCAATCCAATCGGGTATGGGAAGAGAGATTGATAGCAGGGTGCTTTCATCCTCAAATTGGCATGAAAAAGCATCCACTACTACATTGTCACACCCTTTCTTGTAAATTATCTCATAATCATATCCTAACATTTTGGCCAACCATTTATTTTGCTGGGGCGAGGCTAGACGTTGCTCCAAAAAATATTTTTTCTTTCTTTCATGGTCTATATAGATTTGGAAATGTCATCCCAATAAGTATGGTCGCCAGGTATCTACTACATGTAAGATGGCCATCATCTCCTTCTCATAGGTAGATTGTCCCAAATGTTTCCCACTCAGTTGTTGGCTAGTGAAAGCCAAGGGTCGACCTTCCTGCATTAAGACAACACCAATACCAGTACTTGAAGCATCAAATTTAGTCACAAAAGATTTGGTGAAGTCGGGTAGTGCCAATACGGGAGTGGAACACATGGCCTGTTTGAGAGCCATAAACACCTGTTGTGCTCCATTAGTCCATAGGAATGAATTTTTCTTGAGAAGGTTAGTGAGGGGTTTAATAATTCAACCATAATTGTGGACAAATTTGTGATATTAGCTGGTGAGACCCAAGAATCCCCTCAAACTATTCAAGGTTTTTGGTTGGGGCTAATCTTGCATTGCCTGTATCTTTTTGGGATCCACCCGGACAACTTCATGACCCACAATGTGGCCCAAATACTCGCCTTCTTCCATGCCAAAAGAGCATTTGGACAATTTGACAAATAATTTGTGATTCCGGAGCAGTTGCAAGAGCAGGTCTACATGCTGAAGATTTTTTTGCCAAGGTAGGCTGTAGATGAGAATGTCATCAAAGAAAACGATGACAAATTTTCAGAGATATGGTTTTAGCAGGTGATTCATGAGGCTTTGAAAAGTGGATGGGGCATTATAGAGACCAAATGGCATGACCAAGAATTCATAATGGCCCTCATGAGTTCGGAAAGCAATCTTGGGAATGTCTACTTCTTTCATGCGTATTTGGTGATAGCCAGATCAAAGATCTAGCTTAGTAAAGAATTGAGCACCATGTAGTTCATCAATTAGATCATCAACAACTGGGATAGGGAATTTGTCTTTGATAGTGAGCTTGTTGAGGGCCCTGAAGTCTGGACACATGTGCCATTCCCCATCTTTCTTGAGCACCATGACCACTGGTGATGAATAAGGACTGATGCTAGCATGAATAACACCAACTTCAAGGAGTTCCTTGATGATTTTTTTAATTTCATTATTTTGGGCGAAAGGATATCGATATGGGCGTACATTCGGTGGTTGTGCCCCTGGGATCAAAGTGATCCTATGATCATGTTCCCCTCTAGAGGGTGGAAGCTCTTTAGGTTTGTCAAATACTTGTTGGTGGTGATTTAAGACCTGTTGCATCTCAGGACGAATATGAATAGTAGTGGGCTCTATGGCCTGGATGGCATTAGACTGGGCGATAACTCCATGATGGCCCTTTTTCAACAACTTTTCCATGCGATTGGAGCTGATGATAGAAGGAGCACCTGCCTGGAGTCCACAGAGGGTATGCATGTGGTCATTCTACTTAAAGCTAATATATAACTCCTGGAAATCCATGGTAATTGGGCATAGTATGAGAAGCCATTCAACACCCAAGACAATGTCACAACTACCCATGTTAATCGCAAACATGTGGGTCTTTAGGTGGTAGTCTCCCATCTGAAGTTTGATATTTTCACAGCGGCCTTCACATTTCATTGTCCCCCCATCAACAATCTAGACCTAGAAATTAGAGATTGCCCTAACAAAACAATGAACAGCTTCAACGACTCACTAATGGATAAAGTCATGAGTTTTGCCACTATCAATCAATACTACTACAGGGTGATGTTTAATAAAACCTTTGATTTTGAGAGTTTGGGGCGCAAAAATGCCCGCCAAAGCATGTAGCGAGATAACTGGTTCCTCTTGCGTAGCTGGGAGTTCATTGTCCTATTGGGTTTCCTCAACTTCGTCCTCTGGTCCCTCAAGGGGTGGGGCTTCGTCAGATGAGCTGTCATCAATAACATCAATTTGAAAGAATTTGGGTTCCTTGCATTTATGCCCGAGTGAGTATTTGTCATCACAGTAGTAGCACAATCCTTGTTTTCTTCATTTAGCCATTTTTGCTGGAGACACCTTTTGAACCTTAAGTGTTTGGGTAGGGTCCTGAGCCTGGGTGGGGCGTCCCTTGGCTATGAAATTTGGATAAGGCGACTGGGCAGCTAAAGCACATTCCACTTGGATAGCCTTTGTGCAAGCATCCATCCATGTAGGTGGGTGGTGCATCTGGACATGGATTGGATGGTTTCTTTGAGACCACTTATAAAACATTCCAAGTAGAATTCATCTACTAGACCTTCTGTGTGGATGGTAAATGTCTCAAAGGCTGCAATGTAGTCTTTTACTGTGCCTGTCTGTCGGAGCTTAGTAAGACGACCCAAAAAATTAGATTCTCTGTCAAAGTGGTCACAAAGATAATTTGAGAACACCTACCAAAAATGGAGTTACCACCGACCCTGGAAAGTGCTTTGATACCACTTGTTATGCTCTTGACCTGCGAGAAATTCCAAAATACCAAATATGCAAAGAAATACAACCTAGAACACAGAACGAAATGAGAAAAACAACAAGTACTTTATTATTCAGAGATGAAAGCAATGTTCACTTGCCTCTTCGAGGGGGCAACTTCCATCAGAGCAGAGCTTGATTACAAAATAAGACTCAATATTTTTCAATGGGGAGTCTCTATCCTTTATATAGGATTCATACATACAATACCATGGGTCATTACCATGGTTCTCTCAATACCATCTATCTAATACCATGGCCCGTTTGCACCTAACTTTGGTCCCTTTCTTAAATGCGGGTCAACCACTTACAATTATTAATACGGGCTTTATTGACTCTTTAAAAAACTATACCTATGACGCGACCCTATTACATAAATAAAGGGGTTAGGGTTGGACCCTAACATTGTGAATCTAACTTGACAACTAAATCCCTAATTCCAAGAGCAACTGCTTCTGACAAGAGTTCAATAACCACACTATATTCAACAATATTATTGGTTGTTCGACCAAGGTAGATACCTTGTAATTTAATCATCTTGCCATTAGGGTCATAGAGTACCCATGCAACGGAAGAGAGGTTTCGTGTGCTACGACAAGCACCATCAGCAAAACCAACGTAATGACCTGATGATATCTGCAAACCGAGTGGAACACAGGTAAGCAGAAAAGCATATGTCTGCAAAGAAAACAAACACACCAAAAATAAAAAAAACACACACTAATGAATTAACTCACTAATGTACACAAGTTATTACACAAATTTCATGCATAATAATTTTTGACATACAACCCATTACGGGGCTGTGACAATGCATTTCCCTCATAATCACATAGCTCATAGGCACCTTTCTGTAAGACACGCTTGACGATGTAGGGCCCATGTCACATGGGTTCTAACTTGCCTGCCCCCAATTTATCATTGGCTTGATTGTAAAGAAGGACCAAGTTGCCTTCAACAATGGTGCAAGGAGAAATGGTTTGGACAAAATGAGCTTTGACTCGCTTCTTTTGAGCTTCGATGACCATCGCAACAATGTGACGAGTCTCGTCAAGTCTCTCAAGATACAATAACCCCTCCTCTTTAGGCGAGATATTCAGAAGAAGTTCGATAGCTAGCTTAAGTGAAGGGATTTCACATTCGATTGGAAGAGTTACCTCTAAACCGTACACTAGCTGGAACATAGTGAATCTAGTGGCCATCTTAGTAGAAGTTCTGTAAGCCCAAAGAGCTGAGAATAACATTAAATGACAATCCTTTCTATGCTTCCCAACAGTACGCTGAAGCATAGTAATCAAAACCTTGTTGACTGCTTCAACCTAGCCATTGGCCTGTGGATAATAAGGAGTTGAGCTATCATGTCAAAGACCCAACTGAGTAGTTAGCTCTGCCATCATGTTCTAACGAAAATGTGATCCATGGTCAGTCACGATAGCTTGAGGAACAACAAAACATGCTATGACGTGGTTAAAAAGGAATTGAGGAACAGTAATACCATCAGCATTGTATGTAGGCATCACCTCGGCCCATTTCGTAAAATAGTCGACGACGACGATGATATAACCATGCCCCCCGACCAAGTGAGGGTTACATATCATGAAATGAATGCTCCATTTGGAAAATGGACCAATGGTAATTATTGGGTGTAAGGGTGTAGGTGGGGTGCACTGCTCGCGGTTGAAAATCTGGCATTCATGACATTTTTGGACAGCTAGAATGCAATATTTGGAGATACAAGGAGATAAATAACCAGCATGGAGGATTTTTTGAGCAGTGGCATATCTAGACATATTACCACCAGAGGCATCAGAGTGGAAATCATTTAAGACCCGCTCGACCTCTTCAAGGGTGAGACATTTGCAAAGGACAAAATCCACACTGACCCGATACAATGTATCACTAAGGAACCGATAGGGTTGGGACTGATGCCGAATGTAGTGTCAGTCGGATCAGGACAACTCAGATTGGAAAGTTTAGGTTTGGAGATAAAAAATAATGTCTCCATACCATGGGCCAAGAGTTTTGATCAGAAATAGAGTTTCATTAGGTATCTACTCAGTAAAATCAGTTGGAGTGCTTGCAGACAGAAGAGCACATATTAACTCAGCAAAGACGAGCATTTTCTTTGATTTGACAGTAGTAAATTCCAAATCAAACTCCTGCAGGATCACGATCCATTTGGAGTATTCCCCCCCGGTAACTGGCGAGTCAGTATATATGTCATGGGTTTACAATCAGAAATCATGGTGGTTTTTTGTAAAAGGATATAGTGTCAAAATATTTGGACGACATGCATTGCCGCCAAGGTAAGCTTCTCGACATGAGCATATCGAGACTCAGTATCAAGAAGATTCTGGTTCAAATAATAAACCACGTGCTTGTTACCGTCGTCATCGTCCTGAACTAACACCATAGCAATAGTGGTATCAATTGAAGCCAAATACAGGAAGTAATCGCGGCAATAATTGGGGGGATGTAGTAAAAGAGAACTTGTTAGTGCATTATTTAAAGCATTGAAGGATTCTTGGGCAACTTTATCCAAAATAAAAAGGGATCCCCTTCTTAAGTAAGCGATTAAAACCTTTGGCAAGCTCGGTGTAATTAGGGACAAATCGGCGGAGAAAATTAGCTTTTCCTTGCAAGCTCTACAATTTTAGTAGTGATGTAGGGTTGGGTAGATTGACTATGGCCTTAACTTTCAAAGGATCAATCCTGATACCTTCACGAGACACCACAAAACCTAAGAGCGTCCAAACTTGACACAAAAAACACACTTGTGTGGATTGATACGGATATTGTAATGCCGACATCATAAAAAGATGGCTCTTAAATGATCCAGATGGTCATGATGTTTAGCCGAATGAGCTAGTAAGTCGTCGAGGTATGGCTGAAAAATGTGTCGAATGCCATGAAATGCATAAGACATTGCTCATTGGAAGGTAGCACCAACATTCTTCAAACCGAAAGGAAGCTTTTTATAAGTGAAAGTAACCCAAGGACAGATAAAGTTCATTTTATGCTGATTGGTGGGTGAAATGTTAATCTAGTTATAGCCAGAAAAACCGTCCATGAATGAAAAAAATCTCACTCCTAGCGCATTCTTCGATGATTTGGTCGATAAAGGGAGTAGGATAATTGTCCTTAGGACACACACGATTGATATCACGGTAATCAAAACAAACACATATTGTGCCCTGCTTTTTGGCAACATGGACGATATTGGATACCTAATCCGTCAATGGAATAGTATAAATGAAACCCGCTTTAAAAAGATTCTTTGATAGCAACAGTCCCCAATCTCATGCACCACTATGGATGGATCGATACCAGGCATTTCCTCATATGACTAGGCAAAAATGTCTCACAATTCTTTAAAAAGTTGAGTATACCTGATCTCATATGGAGAACAAGAAACCCCAATATGAATGTTCTCAACAATTCTCGGTTTAACGACAATGTCAAGAGGCATTGTAGTAGTGATGTTTCCCATATTACCATATTACAAGACTTCATGTATTAGGATAGGTGTTTAAAGTGGAGGTGTAGGAGAATGAGAAACAAACGCTTCAAGACAGGAAGGCACCTCATCAAGGCTAGGAAGAAATGAAGAATGATGATGCAGACCATTCCATGGAATTTCATCCAAAGACATGACCTCCACGATACTCTCGTCAGTGGGGAATGTCTCATTTAAAGGATCTAAGAATCCCAAGAACCCAGCTAGGGAGATGGCACGTAAGTGTCCAGGTTCATACTAAAGACAATATGACTTTCTGAAGTAGCCATCGAAGCTAAGACAATTTCTTGATAATTTATCTCCAATGGACTTAAAGGCATAACATAGCCAAATGAGTCAATTTGATTATCAGTAGGGATAATCCAAGGATCCATAGAATCCGAGATCATATTGATCGAATGAACATTTAGAGGCGGGAGAGAAAAAGTACCCATTAAAGCAGAGTCTTTGAAGAGACCTTCTCCCACACTCTCGTAAGGAATCTCAGTATTTCCCACGTAAGGAACGTTACCATTCAATGAACCAGAAGAAAAGAAGGACAATTGATTAACGGTGACATTGTTTCCTTCATGAGGAAAACAAAGTATGCAGAACAAAGAAGACACCACACAAAACATGGCGTGAGTCTAGCTTCACTTGAGAAGAAGGTTGTAGTTGAGATTGGAATCTACAACTTCTATTTCTAATTCAACATTCTTTCCTTCTAATGTAATCGGTAAGTTCATGAGAATACCGTATGGTTGTGAACCTCTACCATCAAAGGCTTCCAAGGTGTTCAGAGGTTGGTTAAGAGAAGGAAAGCCAATGGCATTCCAACATGAAACTAACATGATTCAGGTCGAGGCGCCTTCATCAATATCCGTTCGATGAATCATCTTTCCTTTGATAAGGACCTGTATCAGAAATACAATCTGATGAGGAAGACGGGGTATATGATTCTCTAGATCGAAAGTAATCAGACTCAAATCAAAAGGGTCAATAGCACCTATAGCATACAACAATGAATTACGCTGTGTTGGATAGGATTGGAGAACCTCCAAGGTAGACATTGTCGAAGGTGCCTGAGCTAGATCCTCAACAATATTGTAATGTTTACGCAACTCTAGCATTCATATTGAAAGATGACTTCTGAAGAACACTTTTGGGAGGTGGTTGGATGACAGGCTCACTGTTAAGACGCTCGATATGGAGCAGACCAGAACTGGATGGAGTAGAAGTAGAAGGAGTATTAGTGGCTTATTTCTCCATCATCTGCTTAGACGTGGCTTGATAGTCCTTAGTTTGAGTAGCAGTCGAGATAGGTGATGAAATTCGCATCATGAACAATTGGGAACCTAAGGAAGCAGAAGACTGAGGTTGGTCTACCAACTGGGTTTGCTGTGATGGAAAGGGTTCTTTTAAGACAGATGGAGTCCCTTTCAGCAAGTGACTAACTTCAGATTGTCGGGGGAAATCCTTAGTGTAATGATCCTCCTCACATATGAGGAAAGGATGTTTTGGCTTTCTTCAAGAAGCATCATCAGCATAATATTTAGGAGGGTCCTGTTTTGGGGCATTGGCTTTGGCCTTACATTTGCCCTTCTTTTTAGATTTTGGAGATCTTAGCTGTTGCGTTAGACTGGACAACATGTACCTCAGAGGTTTTACTAGGACTGGATGAATTCTTGGAGGGATTATTAGAACCAGTGTTCGAGACAGATTTATACTTTTAACAAGATATCATGGAAGTCTGAGACACCGAAGCAATCACACCATCAAAAAGTGGTGTATCCGGGGACTTTGACGCTATCAGATTTGATGATGGTCTCAGAGCATAAGGTAACATCTCACACAATGTGCCAGATTGTGAATAGAAAAAGTCTAAATATTGGGCACGAGTGGTAGCTTACTCTTTAGTAACACATCCACCCATGGCTATGTCCTTAGAAATTTTGTTGACGAATGATTTTGTGAAACATTCTGTTAACAACTCATCAACAATCTCAAACTTGATGAGGCAACACCAATGTATCCATTCATGGATATGATTGGAAATGTGGGTCACAATGTCTTGCTTAAGGGACGTAAGCAAATGAGTGCCAGTTTCATACTGAACTAGCAACTGGAAATGAGTGAGGAAAGCCATAGTGAGAGAGTTGAAATCGCCATAGGTACCTCGAGGTAATTCGATGTACCACTTAGCAGAAACACCTGTGAGGGTTCTTTGAAAGAGTCGAAGACAGATGGGATCATCGACATACGAGTTAGAGGAGCATCAGAGGTGATATGTCATCACGTGGGCTTGTGGATCTCCTTCGCTTTTCCCTTGAATTTGGGGCAATCACTTGGATTTTTTGTCGGAACTGGAGGCTAGTAAGGCAAATGAAGAATGGGATCATTCATGAGCCTCGAGACATTGGGTAGCTCCAATGTAGCCAAGAAAGGCAATTGCATGTTAAACGACATATAGGTCCTATGAGGAGACCCGAACTGCGGAGGCCGTCCTTGTTGGTAAGGATTTTGCCCCTACAGTGGAGGATTTTGTCCATATGGAATCTAGTTTTGTCCCCACTGAGGGTTACCTTGCCAGTAAGGAGGATTCAGTCCAGGGTGTGTTTGATATTGCCCCGCCATAAGCCGCTGATAAGCATTGTACACAACCTTTGGGTTATAAGGCTGTTGAACCTGTTGACCCTGGACGTAAGGAGATTGGCCCTAATGATGTAGGGGTTGACCTTGACCTTGCAAAGGCTGACCTTATTGATATGCATATAAAGCTTGCTACTACTAAGGCTGACCTTGTTGCTGCAAAGGTTGGATTTGCTATTGTAAAGGTTGACCTTGTTGTTGCAAAGGTTGGCCTTGCGAGGACAAAGGTTGAGAAGACTGTTGAAAAAATTGAATCTGAGACTGCAAAGGTTGTTGTGACTGTGAGAAAGGTTGCCCCTGCTACTGTAGCAGCTTCCCTTGTTGCTATAATGCTTGCACTTGCTACGGCAAGGATTTCCCTTACTATTGTGAAGGTTTCCCTTGCTGTTGCAAA
Source organism: Pinus taeda (assembly GCA_000404065.3). Classification (NCBI taxonomy): domain Eukaryota; kingdom Viridiplantae; phylum Streptophyta; class Pinopsida; order Pinales; family Pinaceae; genus Pinus; species Pinus taeda. Next base: position 28,562 of record APFE030963060.1, on the reverse strand, counting down.
GGTTTCCCTTGCTGCTGCAAGGGTAGTTGGACATTTCCTAGGGTTATACCCTGAGTGTATTGATAGTTTTCGAATTGGATTCGCCCATATCCACCAGGAATAATGGATTGACTAGGCTGAACATAAGGTCCAGCTTGTGGAATGTAAGGCAGATTAACCAAGGCTTGAAAACCATATGGGACATAAGCCTGTTGGAATGGGACCTGAGCCATATATGGCTACTGGTATTGGACGTTACCTAACCCGGACAGACTAGTAGGGTTAAGAATAGCGCCATAAAAAGGTTGATTCATTCCAACCATGTGAGTTTGTAATCCACTCACATTGGTTTCGCCTGACATGAGAGGAATATTAAAATCTTTCCCCTCAGGCAGTGGCACAGTCTATCCACTCAATGGGGGGATAGAAGAACTTACTGAGACCTGACTTGAGATAGTCGGTTGAATTGTAAGAGTTGGTTGAAACGATGAAACAAGTTGAGATGGAATGGTAGGTCGAACAAGAACTAAAGTGACTACAGTTTGTACAATGGTTCAAGAGGTTATGTTCAGAATGAATGGACCTAATGTAGGCATAGCATTGGAAGACCATATGGGGTTCTGATTCAATGATGAGGCACTAAGAGTGCCTGAAACTAACTGATCTAAAGTGGTATAGCCATGTGGAAACATGGGGTCCACTAGTCTCAGGATAGGAGAGAGACAAGACTCTTAGTGTATAAGGAAAGCCTTCTGGAGGGAACTCATATCCCTACTCATCATCTACGTAAGGAGTATGGGTAGCGGAAACTTCCGAATGACCCATAGAGGAGACTGGGATCTCACCTTCTGACTCCATAGAAGGAAAAAATTAGCGACGAGGAACTTGAGACGTACGAGGAGATAACTCTAAAGGAATACGAGGCCGATCGTATAGAATGTAAGGATGCTGAGGAGATATCACAACAAGATTGAACAATGGGTTCAGTGAATAGACAATAAGCCTCTGTGGACTTTCACGAGTTTGCGTACTCTCAAGGGTCTGAATAGGATTATTAGAGGAATCTAGATTAGATTCTTGAGGTGAATAGGAATTTGATGGAGGCAAACGAGAAGACAAAGGTTGAATACTCGAAACAATTCCAAGTTCAAAACCTTGATCCTCAAGCGACTGAGGATGTTCCAGATGAACTCCTTGGGAGGACCCTTCAGTATTAGACAACGAAGGGGAACTATGAGATGTAATCAATGGTTCAGCCATGACGAATTCATCTCAACAACAAAAGGGAAAGGAAAAAATTCATTTAGGGATGTAACAATCTTGAAATTAATAGGAAATTACTCAATTTGGTCTAAGAAGCAATTGCTTGGGATCGACATGTTTATCATGGGTAGTTATATTTTAGAAACAAAAACATTACCATTTCATCTTTTAAGAGTCAAGAAAAGGGCGAAAAGGTGACTCTAGTCACTTTCAATAGTTTTGAGAGATTGAAAGGACAAGTTGCTCGATGATATTTTCAAATTTAAAGAGTCAGAAAATATCAAATGACTGCTCAAGTGAATCTAGGTAAAAGGAGTACCAAGTAACCGTGAACTGCAATATACACCTCAACAAATAAATTTACCAAGGACTTGACCTGCGTGCAGGCAATCTCCCCCAATGCTGTGTTCGATGTATCATGTTTACAGGGTAGTAGACTTGGCTTCCTACGGATAAAGGTTTGCAACGTAGGGGGGTCTCCCTTTATAGACACATTACCTACGAGGAGCACAAGTCCATGCTAGCACTGTCTAATGCTGAAGCAAACGATAGCTGCTAAATTTCTAAGACGTCGGAACATGTCTCTAACCTAGACCACTAGATATGATCGTTAATGTTTCAAATGATCCTTAGGTTAATGGATAGATTCTAAAGTTGATCTTATAATTACGTCTTAATTTCAAGGCCTTAACGATGTTACCTATTCCTAAAATGAAAACTAGATGATGAAATGAAATCCTTCAATTCGATGAAAGCTATCTATGTAGGGAAGAGGATCACTCAAATCATGCACCAAACCAAATTAAAAAATGCATCCATAACAATATCCAAACGCTAAATGAAAAATATGAGATCTAATCTTTCATATGATAAGAAAATATGATGCCAAAACAAATCTTAAAGCAAAATTTCCTTAAGATATTATGATGATTTTTTCTCTTTTTCAAAATGCAACTAATGTAATCTAGTGCAAAGTAAAAGAGAATGCAAGAAAGCCAAGAAATATGAAAATCTCTTTCACATGAATGATTTGAATGCAACTCAAAATGCTTCGAAAACTATGAAAAGAATAACACTTTCACTTTCACTTCGAAACACAAAAAACTCCAAAGCAAACACATCCTTTTGATTCCAATGAGACAATCGATTTGTAATCTATCGTTCGTCAAATGAAGCTTAAGTAACTTTCACAATATCCACTAATGAAAAAAACTTAACGCAGAAGAACCAAAAAGTGATCTGCGAAGTATGTCTAAACACACAAAGACCTTTTAACATAGGAAGTGGATCTCTGATCTCTGATGGGAAGATCGACCAGTGGACGAAGGTTGACCTAGAAGACCTAGAACCCTAAAAGGCTAATCAAACTTCAAGCACGCTCAAACCAAGTTAAAAAACAATTTCAAATAGACAATGACAGAGTCAATGAATAATACACTGGTAAATCAAAAGGAGAAGGCAAATAGAACTGAAAATAAGAAAGGAAACCCTAAATTTCTTAATCTTTGTAATCATCGCACTTGTCAGAAGGAACGTAGCGATCATCACTACTGCAACTAGAAAGCCCGCGATATCATCATGAATGTCAGGGTCAAACCTGTGATGGTCGAGGAAAATAAAAAAGAAACTCAAAATTTTCAAGAACATTTCAAATTAACAACCTTCAGACATCTACTAGAAAGTGACACTGACTCTAGACAAGCAATGAAATTCAAAAATGAATGGTTGATCAAACTCGTCAAAAGACAAGGTGAAGAAAGGGAAGGAAAGGGTCATAGGCTCCCAGCGGAGTCGCCATTTTTTTGATAAGGTTAATCCTCTCTATGGACAAAGACGATCCCTCTAACCCAATGAGCGGGTCTAGCAACTGAAGTGACAATCAACTAGACATCTTCCTAGATTATAATTGAAAGGTAGAACAAGAGAGATGGCCTACCTTGCTCTAATGCTATTCTGATTTTCTTTGTTGAGGTCCTCGGACAACTTGTGTCACGTACTTGTTCCTGCTTCTTTTGTCACTTATGTACCTACACAAGTGATCAAGAGACAACAAAGCATGCCAGAACCAATAGAAAATCCAATAATAACCTACTTAGCTGATCAAGGAATGCCAAACCAATACATACATGAACATATATATTTTGGGAAGATGAACTAGCAGTTGTATTATTACTTAAAGAATAAAGGGAAGCTTACAACCATAGCCTTGATGTTGAAAGGCTCTCCTTGAGTGGTAATCCAAGTCCAAGCCAAGAAACTCTCCAAACACTCCCTATCCAAGTCTAATGAATAACCTTTAAGCACAAGCTCAACATAAGGGTGCAAATGGACATAGATCAACCTTTTGGGAAGGGAGACGAGGAATTTATAGGCTGGGAGAGGGAGTTAGGACTTCTCCAAAGATAGAATTAGGCCCACATCTCAAGTAGGTAGCTCATAGTGATGAGACCAAGAGGTTAAATTAGGAGGATTCGACCTCATCTATGCGAAACCACCTCCAGCTCGCCACTCTGGAAGCTTCTAGATCACGAATATTTCCATCCTCTTTGGGACAACTTCTGTTATATACCTAGGGGGGGTAATATGGGGTACCGAGGGAGGTACCCAAGGTAATAATGTAATAATGGGATGGGCCATAGTAATAAATAAGGTGGTTAACCCATGTCATGTAAGGGACCACAAGTAGTAATAATAATGTAAGGGGCCCATGGTATTAGTTGATGGTATGAGGAAACCATGGTAATGATACATGGTATTCTATGTATGAGGCCTATATAGAGGCTAGAGACTCCACATGGAGAGATATGAAGAGAAGTATTATTGTATGGTCAAGCATAGGGCTTGTGGAGTGTTCTCCTTCCTTAAGGAGTGATTGTATGGTGTTGCCCTACATTAAGGGTTTGATAATAAAGAAGCATTTCTATCTATTTCTGGGTCTATTTGCATTCTTATATTTTCATGTCAGATCTATAATATTCTTGGGTTAGATCTACAACAAGTGGTATCAGAGCACTTTCTTGGGCACAAAAGTGGAGAATTTTTTTTACTTTTTGCAGGATTTCAAGGGCGGCGAGTTTGCAGATCAGATCTGTACGTTTTGGTTCAAGATCTGCAAAATCTGATTACAGATCTGTATTCTTTGTAAAAAAATAGCCAATTTCAAAAAAAAAAAAAATCGGTCAAATCGGAGTCCGGATGAAATAGATATCGTTGATCTAAAAATCAGTAGGGTTGTAGACAATTTTTCGGAGCAGCGAAATTGCGGCACAGATATAGACGTCCTGGTGCAAGATCTACAAGATCTAATTGTATATCTTGAATCTTTGTGAAAAAACACCTAATTTCAACAAAAAAAAAATCAGTCGAATCGGAGTCCGGATGAGGGAGATATCGTTGATTTAAAATCAACGCTTTTTTCAGAAATTTTGGGTGACGGCGGGAGAGTAGCAGCGCAGATATGGAATTCTAGTGCCTGGATCAGGATTTCTATCACATGGGCAGATGTAGAATGATGGTTCCATTTCTGAAAATAGGTCATAATAAGGATTCTGAGCAATATTGACTAAACTGTGACAATTTCAAATTTTCGCCAATTTTTTTGTGATGGATCAGAAATTGAAGGACTTGTATAAATTTGATGGCTCTTATCCAGCCAAATGGCTAGCACAAATGGATAAATATTTCAAATTGGATTATGCCTATGATGATGATACTCATCTTGGGCTGGGGAGAATATGGTTGGACAATGAAAGGCGGCAATGGTGGCAAGAGCATCAACGTTCCAATGGAAGGTTTTTGACTTGGGATGCCTTCAAAAAAGCTCTTATAGAGCGCTTTGACCGTAAATCTAATCTTGTGGATAAGCTCACATAGAAAGACACACCGCCTAGCAAAGCTTTTATTTTTACAGGAAAGAAGGAAACCAAGGAACCAAAAGGGTTATTTTTTGCTGGTATCTCTATATTGAGGGTTCATGGATTGATTCAGAAAGAGAAGATCATTGTTTCTATCAATCCTAACGGTAAACATAATTTTATCAATGTTAATTTGGCAAAAAAATTGCAAGTCCCAGCAAAACATATTGAAAATACACAGGTTGATGATAAGGATATTCAAATTTATAAGGATTTGAAACTTTCTATGGATAAGTATGTGTTTCATGGTGATTTTTATGCTTCAGATATGGATAACATGGATGTTGTTTTGGGATATCCTTGGATGGAATCCATGGGTACTATCAATATTAATGTACAGAAGAAATTCCTGAAGCTATGGTATAAAAAGAAGAAAATTACATTACAGGATATTTCCATCCATAAATAGGTAGAGCACATGGAGGCTGAAGCAGAAGTTGTTCAAGGGACTGACATATCAGATGATGAGCAGTTGATGGTCGACAATCAGACACAAACAGAGGCTGAAGCAGAAAAGGTTACAGGTGCTGATACATCAAAGGAGGAATCAGCGGTTGAAGTCATATTGGAAAAGAAGACATCACAACAGGCACCTCAGCAGGTTGAATTAAAAAAGAAGAAACCGTGGGTTAAAAACTCAACATATCATCACCCACATCACCCCGCAAGACAACCATCAAGATGGCAACCAGTTAGTCACAAGGACAACAACCCCCACAAGATAGATAGGGAGAAGCGAAGATCCACCTACCACACATCAA
>APFE030963060.1:0-22625 GCA_000404065.3 Pinus taeda | reverse complement strand
CATGTAAGGGACCACAAGTAGTTAATAATAATGTAAAGGGCCCATGGTATTAGTTGATGGTATGAGGAAACCATGGTAATGATGCATGGTATTGTATGTATGAGGCCTATATAGAGGCTAGAGACTCCACATGGAGGGACATGAAGAGAAGTAATCTTGTATGAACAGGCATATGGCTTGTGGAGTGTTCTCCTTCCTTAATGAGTGAATGTATGGTGTTGCCCTACCTTAAGGGTTTGATTAATAAAGAAGCATTTCTATCTATTTTGATCTTGTTATTTATTGGGTTATTACTATTATCAAAATATTTCCGGTTTAGATCTACAACAAGTGGTATCAGAGCTACAACAACTTCCTTTTTGAGACCATCGTGGGTATGAAATAGAATAGCATGATGCCATCGCTAGCTTAAGATGGTGCAATAGGTGATCATCACAGTTTTGAGCTTCATAAGGGAGATGACCCTCATTTTAGGGTTTTAAGAGCTATTTCTTCAGGGAAAGCTCCAGAGATTTTCGAAGTAAAGTTAAAGGAGGGATATGAGTTGTATACATGGATTGAGTATACTGTATAATGATTATGTTTCAGGCACTTTAGGGTATGTCAAGGAAGTGTAGGAGGCATGACAAAATATTGTGTAACACCACCACCGAGATCCAGAAGGATGAGCCCAAAGATCCAGAGGAGGGGGAGCGACTCTTCCACTCACAAATGTGGGTGAAGGGTTGTCCACTACAGTTCATTATCGATAGTGGGAGCCAAAAAGACCTCATTTCAATAGAGTCCGTGAAGCCATTGGGCCTACTGACCACACAAAACCCGCAGCCACATAACATCGGGTGGCTTCACTAAGGGTGAGATCTTTGCGTCAACCAATAATGCCACCTTCCCGATAGCATCAAGCCCTTAACAGATGAGGTACTATGTGATGTTTCTCCTCTTGAAGTTTGTGATGTATTATTATGCCAACCATACCTGTGGAAGTGGCATGTTGTGTATGAGTCTAGGCTTCACACTGTTATTATTAATTTGCGAAATAATTTGTACAGGATAGCCTACCACCATTTCTTTGATCATTGCAATGTAGTAAGATCATTTCTTAGATCAATTTATTTATTTACTTTTTTTTATGATTCACCCTCAGGGAAAGAAGAAGATTGTGGCCATGACTTCCAGACAGGGCTCTTCCGCACAACAACAACAGATGGACAAGGTTGTGGAGGAGTATAAGGACATCTTCACCTCACTCGTGGGGTACCTCTACACTTTCAAGTCAAGCACTCCATCGATCTGACCCCATGCACACCGCTACCCAATGGACTGATTTATCGATGCTTTGTTCTAGAGGACGATGAAATCAAGAGGCAGATTTAGGAGCTGTTGTAGAAAGAGCACATCGGGCCAAGTTCATAACCTTGTGGGAGCCTGATCATGTTGGTACAGAAGATGGATGGGACCTGGAGGCACTGTATTGACTATATGGCACTGAAAAAGATCATTGTTCGGAATAGGTATCCAATCTCACGGATTGATGACCTTTTGGACAAGATCAAGGGGGCCAAACATTTCAACAAGATTTATTTAAAGTTTAGTTATCGCTAGGTACCAATTGAACCCTTTGATATGTGGAAGACTACCTTCAAATCAAAGGAGGGCCTTTTCGAATGACTGGTCATGCCTTTCAGGTTGATGAATGCCCCTGCAACCCTTATGAGGTTGATGGATGACATCTTGTGACCCTTCACCAACTCATTTGTGGTGATGTATTTGGATGACATTCTGATCTTCAACAAGAGTTGTGTGAAAATTTGGAGAAATGCACTTTTGGCATGACCCAGGATCAATATCTGGGGCACATCATTGATGAATGGGGTGTGCATGTGGACCCAACCAAGATACAAATCATTCGGGATTGGCCAGCCCCAACAACTCTAACAGAGCTCCTCAATTTTCCAGGTCTTGCCAACTTCTACTGTAGGTTCATGTTGGGGTTCTCTCATATCACTTGGCCTTTGAGTCAAGTCACCAAGGGAGGAGTGAAAGAAAATTTCTTTTGGTCTGAATCCCAACAAAAGAAATTTTTGAGTTGAAGAATCACCCCTACTTTGCACCAGTGCTCACATTACCAAACCTACAACAACCACTTGAGATCAAGATAGATGCCTTTGACTATGCTATTGGTGTAGTTGTTACTCAACAGGGGCATCCAATGGCATATCACAGTGAGACACTTTCTAACATAGTTCGAGAGTATCCCACATATGACAAAGAGATGTATTCCATTGTGTAAGCCTACCAATAATGGAAGCATTACATTATCGGGAAGGAAACAGTCATCCACATAGACCACCGACCCCTGCAGTTCATACAGACACAGGGAAATTTGCAGAATGATCGCCATCAGAAATGGTCCTGTTGACAATGTTGGACTCGCCAACATTCAGGGGATCTCCCCGATAAGAAGTTCCAACTAGATTAAAATTGTTTGGAGTAGGAGTCCCAAAAGTGGGTGGTAATGTAATTCCTTGACCATGGTAGCGTGCGGAGATAAGTATGATAACTTTGGGGTGAAGTAAGTGTGTGACCTTGTGACGAGTCAAGTGTGATGCATGGGGTTCCAAAACATGGAGGGGAAAAGGAAGTGTGCCCCTTAGAAGCTTGTAATAATATGCAACTTGAAAGAAACACACGAGCATAATGACATCACAAGCTAAAATGTGGAATAGTCCACAAATTAAAGTGATAGGTTAATCCAACAACACACATTCAACAAGATTTGTACAATTTAATACAAAATAATTCATAAGCAAATGCGTAAGTTAAACAACATACATTTCTAAAGCAACCATAATAATATAAATACAATAACAACATATGCATGAAAGCATGGTGGCTATGTTATTATTATGATAAGTGAAAGTTCCATCCATACATACACCATTGACGATCACTAGCCCCAATAGTGGAACATTACAGTCAAGAACAACTGCTCCTCCAAAGAAGTATACTTTCTCTACGTTGTGGAGAAGCCAAGGCTTGTCACAATACTCCCAAGCCTTTTCTAAGCCTAAGCCTAGCCAAAAGCTTGGCTTCCAAAAGCCTATTCTATGAGTTATGTGGTTCTATTTATAACAAAGGGTGGTGTGACCCTTGACATTCCCCTTGTGACTCTTTGACTACCCTCATGACTCTTCAACTTATTTACAAATAACTCATTACATAACATGATGACCTTTCACATTCCACTAATGACACTTGGAATTTCACTTACAACATATTTACAAATAATATTACATTTTCCACATGTACCCATGTGAGACAAAATGGGCTAGAGACAACCTAACAAGACAAAAAACTATGACTCCAAAGTTTGGGGAAAGACCAACTCAGAAACCTCCACTTGGTGCTTTTTGGTCAAATACTAATACCAAGCTTGGTATTGTGTGATGATGTCCCTAAAATGATTGATGGTGTTAGGCCCCTATACCAATAGGTGTCATATTTCATGATTGACTTGATAAGCTATGTAATATGTTCATACATTTTCTTGTTGCAAAGGTTTTCCATATTTGAAAAAATAAAAAATTTAAAAAATTTAAAGAGGGTATACCCTAAAAGAAAAATCAAAGGGTAAAAAGAATAAAAGATGGTAAAAAAAAATGAAAGAAAATGAACCCCAACAAAAAAGAAAAGACCAGGAAAGTGTGCAAGTTTAAATGCCACTACTTTTTACTTTTGTGTGATAAATAATTGTGTGCAGCTTGTCACTTATGCCACAATTCATGAATAGTCAAACAATCTAAGCTTGGCTAGTTCATATTTCAATTTCATGTTGTAGAAATAGAGAGTAAATATCTAACCAAACAGTGTAATCTTAACAGATAAGTAGATAGGTAGAATGAAAAATGAGCTCAACAGTTTAATCTGAGCCCTCGGATGTAATAAGTGTAGACTTAGATAGGCTTTGCCATGTAAAGAAAATAAAATTTGATAAGGGTTTGCCAGTCTAAGTGCACCCTAATAAAGAAGTGAAAATGCTAGGTTAAAGTAGGTAGGGTAGGTAGTTGATGGTTGCAGAATCATATATGATGAATGATGACTCTAGATGTGTTAATCTCTTATTTTCATCACAAGGCTAAGGCATACATTACATTGAAATCATCTCAAGCAAAGCAAAGTCAAATAATTAACTCCCCTTCTCATTTTCCCTAAATTTTCACTAATTTCCCCCAAGTACTAAGGTATTTGCGAAATTAGAGGGGCTCAGAGCATTTCTCTGACTTCTAGAGGGACCAAAACCTCGGCCCAATAATTTATAAAGCCTAAATATTTAAAATTACTCATAAATCATTCATTCACCTTCACAAGTTGGAAAATTACAAATATTTAAAAAAAAAAAACTTTTCGTTTTAAGCCTAAGTTAAATACACACATCAAATGTTTTTACACTTAGCGCTTTTCATTTTATTATCATATTAACTTTTAACTTATATTATGTAAATCCCTTATAATGTTTACCCTCTCTCGTATTATTTAAATATAAAAAAACCCGAATTGTTATATATCCCACCCCTGGTTAATTATAATCGTAAAGCATCCTTAATCATGATTAATTAGTTAATCAGTAACTAATTAACAACCCTTAATCCCCCGTCGTATCAATATGGGATTAATTAACCCATATGGTTAATTAATAACCTCCCCCACCTATTTCTCCACTCTTGATATGATTAAATTAATCCTTAATTATATCGGGCCCGCTTTGTTAAAACTCCCTCATATCGCACCTCCCGTCAACCGCCCAATCAGGTCCTCAAGATCTAATGGCCATTATGAATATCACGCGACCCTTTGTGGCTGCGCGTTAGTGTGCGATCACAAGGTGGTTTTTGCATAGTTCCTTTGCCACGCATTAAAAGATCTATGGAATCGCTGGCCCGAGGTCCATTACCGCCCATCCCTAAAAGCGGTGCGATATGAAACAACTTACTGTGTTCTCGCATACGACAAAAACGTCATATCACTCGCCACTAACATCATCTGTCCGGAAAGCAAAAAACCCCACTAACCCTTGACTTTGTAAATAAAACAAACAAGTCATTTTCGTTGCTTTGTACTATAAACATACACGCCCATGTAAAAGAACGTCGAGGTCAACAATTCAAAGTTTTCAGCCACCAACTTGCTCAAGAACTCGCAGCCGGCACAACCCAGAGCTTTTTAGCCACTACCAGTACCTGTATTTCACTGTTCATCCCCCGAACATAGGTATTTATCCAGTTCCCGACAAAACCTTGCAAGTTCTTGTTTTCCACTATAAATTGACGACAAAGGGCCTAAATTCATTACAATTCAGTTTTGCTTTCATCATATAAATTCCCATACCCTTGTTTGCCCATTTCACAAATAATTCCCTTTCTGAATCCACAAGAACCAGAAATGGAAACCCCGGTGGTTTTCAATGTTGCACCCATTAATGCCCCTCATTGAGATTTATACTATCTACCTTTGGCAGATCAGGACTTCCAAATAAAAGACCTTGCCACCGATAAAAATCACCTCAAAGTCTTCTGCCAAAGTAGAGAGAACTACCTAAATGGCTCTGATATCCTAGGCTTGTGGGAATCTAATCTTCCCATGTACTTTCTTCCCTCAGTCCATGTTTTCCCTGATATAATTCAATGCCATGCCAATTATGACCCTAACCGTAGAGCAGTTATGTATCCCAGCCAAACAGTCCTCTTCCCAATAACTGTTGAATCCATAAATGAAATGTTGCAATTTCATTCCAGTCAAGCTCTCACTCCCATTTCCATTGAAGATTTACTTGAGAAATCAACTAAATTATCCCAATCAGAAATTAATTGCCTCTGTTAGACCTTCATGTTACAGAAACATCAACCCAAGGGCCTACCTCCTTATCTGCAAACTTTCTTCACAGATATGGGAAGACTCATTGTTGATATGATATCTTTAGTTATGGGATTCAACATTAGTGAGTATGTTGATGACTTAACCCTAGTGTTGTTGTCAATCTTTACTCCCAGACAACCCCTTGCTGTCAAGTATGATTATGTCTCCTATATTGCTAATAAGATTCATGACGAGTTCTTAAGACCGGAAAATGAAAGAGTTTTCAAGTATGCCACCTTCATATATCATCTCATGTTGTATTATCAGTCAGAAAACTTCACTTTCCCTGTCTTGAAACTTGATACCAAAGGCGATCCAAGGTCTGTTATCTTTTGGAGTTCCATCTTCCATGAATCCTTTGATTCCCCTTACTCCTATAATGAGTTCATTGATCAATTTGTTCATCCAGCAACCACTTTATTGACAGGGATTTTCCCTCCTAGGATCAATGGTGACATTAAGAGGATCCTTCAACTCTCTAAGCAGCACAAAATAGGTGATTTGTACCTATACAAGAACCATATAGAAATCAGGATATATGGGTGTGAGCTTTGCCCTTTTAAGTTACCAAAGTATGTCCCAATGAGACTGTTTCCATTGGAGTATTTCAGACAAATGATAAATTTAGACTTGGTTCATTTTTATAAAGCCAAAAAGAAAGCTCAACTCAGAATCAAGAATCAATTTGGCCCTTTTGTCTGCAACACTAGGGAAGCATGGAGAAAAGCAGAAAGGATTTTAGAAGATCACCTTAAGCTACACAAAAGTTTTGGTTGGATGCCGTATGACCCTCATAGCTTCATATGTGATAGAAGAATGAAGAATAGGCTGTCACCATATATACACCATAGAATCCCAGAGATTGAACCATTTTCCAATATGGATGAATGGAGGGAAGGGACCTTAGTAGAAACTGATAGTGAATAGGTCAATATAGAAAATATTATGAGGGATTTTGAGAAAACACTTGACCTGGGTTTTTTTGGGCAGGTACATTTTGAGTCTTCTCAAAGGTCAGGGATTAGTGCCTCTGCAGCTGAAACATCTTAGCAGCACTCACAAGATACCAACACACTAGTTGCAGGAACATCCAAGGGAAAGGGACTAGAGACGAACACTCAAGCTACAGAGGAATCTACAATGTCTAAACAGCCTGAAACTTCTAAGGAAGAAGCCCAAATGCACACTCCTCCAACTCAAGGCAATGTGGGAGAACCCCCAATCTTGCATACTCCTCTGAATGAAGAAAGGAATAAAAAGAGAGACAGGGAGTTAGCTACCCCTGCCAGTAGACCCTCAGAACAACCTGGTGCTAAAAGGAAAAGGCTAAATCCTCTTTCAGAGGAAGAATTTTCTGAAGAGACTACTGATAGTTAAAGAAAAGAAGGTGTAGCTAGTCATCAAACTTTCCCAGTTGGTGGGACATTTACTAGCTCACAGAGACAGGGGCTGGAGAGATAACAAAGTGTAGAAGTATCATCATTTAGGCCACCAGGAAAAGACACTTCAGATATCAAAAAGAAGTTTATAGAAATAAAAGCCAGAAATGATCCATTGAGGATTTAGGTTTACAATCAATATTTGGAAATGACTCCTACTAATCAAAACAGATTGATGTCAGCCTATGACATCAAAGAAGGTAAAATGACAATGAGTTTTTTCAAACCTAAAGTGCAACAACCTCAGTCAATAGCAGATTACCTAAGAACCAATTTTGAGGTCATGGCAAAGGACATTCATCCCTTGGACTAAATTGAGTTGCACAAATAGACAAGGGAAATGATCTATTCTATATTAACTGGTAAGGCCATGATGGCCCAAAGGCTTGAAAATTCTTTGAACAATACGACTGCCCAATTACAGCTGGAGAAAGCCTCTTTGCAGGCTAAAGACAATAGAATAAAATCTTTAGAGGAATTGACCATTGGGTTAGGTCATGATCCAAAAGATGTGAAGGCTACATAAGCCTTAGTAAAAAATAAAGATGAAGATATAGCCGCCTTGAGAAAGCAGCTGAAATTGCCTCCTTCAAGACATCCTCAGACTGCTGAGGTCATACAACAAAGGACTGAAGAAGAGCTTATGGAATTGCTCCTAAAGCTTAATGAATGATTGAATGAGACTGAGCAAGAGCTAGAAAAATCGTTGAAGGACAAGCAGGGAGAGTCGACCTCTTAGCCTCCCAATGTGATACCAGTAGTCTCAACTGCAGCCCCTTCAACCCTTAGAACAACTTTGGCTCTAAATTCCCACTTAGTCACAACTAAGACAGTCACAGGTACAACAACAACAACAACAACAGGAACAACACAACGAAGTACTTCAAGTTTGAGCATAGAGGCACTGATAAAATCAATGGAGGAGATGAAGCTCCAAGTTTCAAAATTGCAAAAGGTGAAAGACCAATATGACACCTTGGAATAGAAATATGACCTTTCAAAGATAAAATTTTCAGAAAAAGTGAGGGAAATTAAGGGGTTATAACAAAAGGTGAAATCATTAGAAAATGACCTCACATTTGATAAACCCTTGGCAGATATTAGAAAGATTCTTTGGACCTGTTGATGCCTCGAAAATCGCTGCAACAACATCGGGGAAAACCACCTGGTCCGGACCTTAAAGGAAGCTCTTTTTCCGTTTGGTGTGGTGGCTTCGACTGGAAATAATGGGACCAGTTTCCCTATGACGGATAAAGGGGGTGGATAAATGGTTGGTTCTCTAATATATAACGATAATGGATAAATGATTTAATTTAGAAAGTAAAATTATGAACAACTAATCTATCCCGGGGAATTTCTGCTTAAGTGTAACTTTTGATGATCTTTATTCACAAACAGGCATATAGATGACTCTATTGGTAAACAAAGACATTTATTCATAGGATAGTTACTTTGTTCAATTAGTTGAACAAAGTAATGATTAAAACATTATTACACTATTCATCATATATCACTGACATACATATGATTGAAAGAATAACACTCCTTAAACATTCAATAGTGATAAGTATAAGGACTGCTGTTAAAACACATACATATATCCAATGATACCAAGATTAAACAAATGTTGATTCACATAAAAGAATGAAACAAGAGCATAGATAATAGTACCATATGTTATTTGGATCACTCCCGATATCAATCGCATTCAAATTCCTTCCTCTAACTTAGAAATACTTTCACAACAAGGCAATAGTGTGCATCCCATCAAAGCTTTCTTCGTTAAGATTCAGAATACTGGCCTAGTCTTTATAAAAATATACCATAAGCACAATAGTGTGATTTCCTGATTTGAGTTTATACAAAAACCGAGGACTATTTCTAAATGCATGAAAGGGCCTATAAATACTAATTAAGCTAACTAATTACAAAATAAAATGCTATTAATTGGTACAACTAAATCATGAGTATCTCCCCAGAATCGGCTTGTTTGCAGTCAGTAGCATGGTTCATTGTTTCGGATGATCTCCCTTTGGCTTGAGTTGGCAGATAGCAAGCATCGGTTGTAATTCTGGAGGGCGAGTGAGACAAGAATGCAGTTGGGTTGAGTATGTGGCATCATGGATTTAGGGAATCATGCAACTGATTGCATCGGTTAAACATTTGAGTGAGGCCCTTTGACTATATGTTTTAATTAAAAAAACCAGAAGGTATCCCAAGTTAAACTTTGGATGCCAGTGATTAATCTTTCATTCTTCTCCAATTCTTGATTGCATGTTTGTTCCAATGCTTTAGCTGACGGAAATTTACCTGGAGTGCAGTGTGAAATCATGTTAGATAGATAAAGAATGTCATTGATTAACTCAATTAAATTATTGGTAGATAATCTGCATCTTGAGGTTTCTCTCTCCGCTTTCATCAGTTGTAACTGCCATTCTAGGAAAATAATTTCTTTGTGATTCTAGAAATTTAGGCAGATGCACAACTTGCCCTTCACTGGTGTCTTGCTAAGCGAGAAAGTTGGTTAGAGTCTCATCGACCTGTTCCAAATCCTACCTGGCATCGACTGATTTGTCAACTATTGATGTAGTAATATCACAAAGGGGCTCAACCAGAGAAATGTTATGACATAACAGTTTTAGCTGTGTAACCAATGCTTTATTGATCTGGAGAGCTTCGGACCTGAAATCTGCTAGTTATGGAAGAATCTTGAACTTTTCTACTTGGTGTGATAGTTGAGCAATTTGCTCGTCTTTCGTCTTACTCATTTGTTCATTCATTGTCTTCAATTTGGCCAATGATTCGGATAATTCCTTTTGTTTCTGTACTGCGCTTAAGTCTATCCTCTGCTTCTCCTTGAGCAATTGCTCATTTAATTGATTGTTTATCTGCTGCTGTGTTGATAGTTGTTGTTCTAACTGTTCCATTTTTTGCTGTGCTTCGGACACCTGTGACTGCAATGAAACAATTGTTTGGTCTCTTTCCTTAAGTATATTGCTTACTTCTGAGGCTTTATCCATAGTAGCTGCCGAATAGGCTCTGGCATACTGAGAAAGTTTTGTAAGGTCATCGGAAGGGTTAAATTCTTCCTTCCATACCACATTAGCCATCTCTGTTTGTACTGGTAAAAGGGAAGATTGATCAAGTCTCCTCCTTTTCCTTTGTCTTTTCACTACAGCCCTGTGTTTGGGACTATAAAAGACGTCTAATGGTGGTATATCTTCTATCTGCAAAAAAATCTGATCAGATGGATCCTTAGGAATTATTTCTACATCTGTGCTGGTGGGTAGGCCGCTGGTTCCTTCAATTGGAACCGTTGTTGCCGCTGTATCTTGACCGATTGTTATTTTAGGTGTGCTGAAACCTTGTGAACCTTCCAGATTGCTTATAATAGAATCAATTTTTTACCATTCTTGGAGGAGCTTGGGATCAATCTGGGTATCTAGATTGATGTGTTCACTGCTCTTGTCTTGTTGTTTCCCCTGCTCTTTCTTCTGCTCTGGTTCTTTTCCTTTTTTGGGAATCTTCTCTATAGTAGGAGGTTTATCAATAATTTGCTGTTCAGGCTCACTTGACTGAGTTTTTGGGGTTGTTGCTAATAAGTCCAGAGGTAGAGTTTGCAACCTCTGTTCTCTGAGCCTATTAAATTCTACTAGCCCTTCATCATTATATTTCATTTTGGCTAATGTTTGTACCTGGAATAATGATTCTGATGAAGAAAACAGGTCATCAAATTCAACTTTTTCATGTTCAAACCTTGTTAGTTTGGCTTGTTCAAGAACAATATAGGCAACTTTCCTTGGATCGAATTGCTTGTTAGGAATAGTTGCGAGATTGAGCATGTTTATTTTTTCTGCCTCCTTTTCAGAATGCTTGTAATTGTGTAGAGTATAAACACCGCATCTCAAAGGAAATGTAGGCCAAGCCTGTTTTTTAGGATTCCTAAGAGTTTTCAATATTCCTGCTGTTGTTGTTTGGTAAGCCAATTCTCGAGCTAATAACTTATCGAGTACATACAGATGAAGGACATGAGGTCTTGTGAGACTACCAAAAACCCTTATATTTGTAAACTTGTCTTCCCCGAACCAATTTCCTACAACAGTCAAGTCAATCTCTGTTTCCATTGAAATCTTTGGGGCAGGCTTATAAAAAATGGCATAATAGAAAGGCACCATGAAACCGTTACCAATTTGGTACAAGTAGTCTTTATAATGCACCTTCAATTAGTGAATAATCGAAAGTAAATCGCAATCGGTGATTGGTAACGTGAGCGGGAAGGCTTTAATAATAATCCAAAATAATGCATGCAAGCCTTTTAAATATGTTTTGAAACACACGCCTTTATTTAATGCATCGCAGTCGGAGATGGGTTCGGGTCATGCAACTTATGCAATTGCAACATTGCTGATCGCCGATGGCGATACACCTTATCGCATCGGAGGATTTGAATGTGTCTTAAACATGTGCTGGGTTGCATCCTGAGATTGCCGATAGCGATATCACATCAGAGAGTTGAGGGGGGGTCTTTTATTACACTTGTTATTCGCCTTTCCCGATATCCGATAGTTATTTGCTTTTTGGATCAGAGTAAGTTAATGGGTGCATGTATATGTTTTTTTTATTGTTGCGATATGCGATCTTGCGATCACTTTATTGCAATAATAAAGAACTTTATATTTATTTACAAGACTGATTTGATTATAGTTCAAAAGGTTTATTTTAAAATATAACATTTCCATTGGACCTTTCGATGAAGATTTTTCTAATAATGAGTTGATACCAATTTATTCACACATCTATGTTTAAAAGGGACCCATTTCATATTATGATTTTAAAGAAAATTTTTATGAAATGGGGAGTTGTTGTACATCACAGCAATTGGCGATTCACTGGGAGAAACAATTATCTCTGAGAAATGCTGAAATACTTAAACTTTCTTCATCTGGAAATCTCATCTAAGAGGAGAATTCTAATATAACTAGGTATATATATAAATCCTGAATATAATGATAATTATTTATGCTATTTTCTTCTCGTGTTAAAATTAAATCCATTCTAAGTTTTAAATTAGCCTTAATTGGTTAATAATGATAAAACAAAAACAAAATCTCCAACTTAGCTTTATAATGACTCCTTTGTCATAGGTAGAGCCTCTGCTGCCAGCAAACATTTATAGTCTCGAGAGGGATACCTTTTAACCATTTGATCATTCATTATCCCATGCCTTCATATTTTTTGTATTACTTTTTGTATTACTTATTTTGTAAGATAAAAAGTCATTGTCCTAGTTTGGTGGCCAGCTGTTTGACAATGCCATTCACTGGTTGTAATTTAACTGAACATGCTGGCTCGTGATGAGAACCCTTGTCTTATAATTATAAGCCATTACCCTGTTTTGATATGCAGTATTGGTAATGTCAGTTGAACTATTCCCCTATGATCATGGTAAGTAGGCTTGTAATAAGACCTCTTATCTTTTATATCAAATATACTTTAGAATTACACTCTAAGTAATTATAAACTTTGATGAATGGGATGAACAATTTTCTCCTTAAGAGAACATGGATGATAAGGTGGGAGTTGAAGATGCAAAGATTGAATCAGTTTCTGTTTTGTATTGATAACTGCTTTTAGGCCATTTGAAAACATTAAAATGATTTACAGTACTTCTAAATCTTGAGAAGATTTCACAAAAATAAAATGGGGTTTCAGGATCTAAATATACCTAATTTCCTAGAAATTTTCCTTTTGTTTAAGGCTTCCATTTTTAAAAGTAAATATCATAATTATTTCTTTTGAGAAACTTTTTCAATATAGCAAAGGCCAATGGAAGGCATCTTACAACTTTATTTTTCCAAAATCCTAAAAACTATGCACACAAATTTTGTCAAAAATTGAATATTTACAAAGGGAGAAGGGGTTACCTCCTCAATTGAATAATTTTTTCAAGATAAGGCAATTAATAGGAAGAGAATCTCTCTTACCTGATAAATATTGCAATATGAAAGTAGAAGGGCCTATCTTCTCGTTGATTTGAAATGGTCCGAGCCACATTTTCTGGAACTTAGTGTGTTTTCTTTTATCCTCATGGGCTTTGTCCCATTTCAAAACTAGATCACCAACTTGTAATTGCTTTGAACTGGTTGAAGTTGTATCAAAAGATGACTTGATAATTTGTTGATGTTTTGCATGTATAACTCTGACTTCGCACTAAAGCTAGAGATGGAAGTACTAAATTGGTTGGTATGACAGTTTCCTTTCCATATACTAGATTAAATGGATAAGTGCCTATGGAGGCCTTCTGTGTTATTCTGTCAGCCCATAGCACAAATATCAAAGATTTATGCCAGTTTTTATGATTATGCTCAATAGTTCGCTTAATGATTTTAATAAGATTTTTATTGGTGGTTTTTGCTAAACCATTACCTTGGGGGTAGTAATTTGCAGAATACTTCAATTTAAACCCCCTTTTGATAGCGAACTCAAACATAGAATTTTTAGAGAAATAAGATGCATTATCAAAAACAAGAGCGTTTGGGACACCAAACCTGGTAATAATGAATTGATCTATGAATTCCATAATTGCCTCAGAGTTTGTTGTCTTTAGAGGAATTGCTTCAACCCACTTAGTAAAGTAATCAGTGGTAGTAAGGATATACTTATGCTGTTTGGATGAATGTGGAGTGATTTCCCCAATGATATCCAATCCCCAGTGCTCAAAAGGTTGTTCAATGTTCACTGATTGCAAAGGGAAAGCTGACTTTCTTTGTCTTCCACTGGAGATTTGACAACTTCGGCATTTTCTTACGTATTCATAAGTATCTCTGAATAGGGTGGGCCAATAATATCCAACGTGAATGATTTTGTGAGCTGTTGTATCAGCTCCAAAATGTCCTCCTGCTGGTCCATCGTGTAGCTCCTGCAAAACCTTTTGCGCTTCAGGGCTTTCTAAGCATCTTAATAGAATTGAGTCATAATTTCGCCTAAACAATACATCATCTACAATTATGAAGTTTTTCGCTTTCAATCTAATGGCATGTTTGTTTTTATAGGAGAGATTAGAAGGAGCGTATCCATTTTTCAAATAGAAAATCAGATCTGCATATTGTGATTCAGGATTCGTGATACTTATCTGATTGATCTCTTCAGTGTCTTCTGTACCATCAGGTTCTTGAATATTGGATGCTCCTGTTAACAACCTGCAAAAACCTTGGCCTTTGATAATCTTTGTTGGCTTGATCTCTAAGTCATATTCTTGTAATGTTGTGACCCAATTTGCTCTCTTTTCTCCTAATTCCCATTGAACTAATAATTGTCTTACTGCTGAAAAAGGAACTATAACTTTTGTGTGAGCTTTTAAGAGAAAGGGTCTGTAGTGTTTAATGGCTTTGTATACAGCAAAGGCTTGCTTTTCAACTTCTGAATAATTAAGTTCAGCACCTTGGAGATTTGAACTATAAAATGAGATCGGTGCTTCCAAGTTTTGATCATTAATCTAAGTCAACACTGCTGCATAAGACAAGGCGAATGCGAGGGTATATAGTATGAAGTGACTTGAAAAATCGGGAGTGCTTAAAGCAGGGGCGTTAATTATTGATTGTTTGATAGAATCAAATGCCTCTTTCTCTGCAGGTCCCCATTTAAACACCGAATTTTTCTTAATCATTGTTTGCAATGGGAAAATAGTCCGGGAAAAATATGGAACAAATTGTTTAACAAAGTTATTTTGACCCAAAAATCACTGCATGGATTTTTTATTATGAGGGAATGGAATATCATAAATCTCTTTAATTCTATTTGGATCAATATAAATACCATCCTTCAAAACAATGAAGCCCAAAATATTTCCTTGATTAAGAGCAAAAAAGGACTTCTTTGGATTAAGTGAGATACCATACCTTCTGCAGCGTTCAAAGATTTGTTTTAAATCATGTAAATGATTAGACATTTTCTTGGACAATACAGTAATATCATCTAAATAAACAACTATTAATTTATTGATCAATCCTTTGAATACTATGTCCATTGCTCTCTGGAATGTAGCTCCTTCATTGATAAGTCCAAAAGGCATTTTTGGGTAAGCATAAGTTCCCCACTTAGTTCTGAAGGTAGTTTTAAGCTTGTCATCAGGATGGACCAAAATTTGGTTATATCCTGAAAAACCATCTAAAAAGGACATTAAATCAGAACCAACTACTGAATGGAGTGTTTGTTCCATGGTAGGTAAAGGGAAGTTATCTTTCTGGCTTGCTTTATTAAGATTTCTAAAATCGATGCAAATCCTGATGTCGCCATTTTTCTTTCTAACTGGCACCATATTGGACACCCAGTTGGAATGTCTGATAGGAAAAATTATCTTAGCCTTTAAGAGTTTATTTAACTCAGTTTTTATTTGACTTTCTAGGTTAGGATGAATTTTCCTTAACTTCTATTGCACTGGTTTTTATTCAAAAAGCATTGGAATAGTATGTTGAATGATCGATGTATCGTATGTTTTCAAATCATCATATTTCCAAGCGAATACATATTTATTCTTATGTAACAATCTAATGAATGTTGTCTTTTCTTCTAAAGAAAGTCCTAATCCCAAATTGATGTTTTGAGGGTTTTCCTCAGTACCTAGGTTTATCAAATCAAATATTAAAGTAGAACTCTGGAGCTTTGAATTGGTCACCTGTTTAAACCTGTCTTTAATAACATAAAGATCTTCTAACTTGACCACTGGTTTTGGTATTGAGTTTTCTTCTTGCTTTTCCTTCATTTGAAGGTCATGATCACTTTCATAAATGATTTGATCATCGTAGGACTTGTCGGAAGTCAAGAAATTTAATTTGTCTTCATCATGATTGAACAATCGCCAATTGGTGACATTATCAGGAATTGATGGTCTAGAAATTAACTCTACTAAAAATCTGCCTGGGCTGTAATCTTCGAAAGATAGGAGTTTGGAAGCAACATTAGCTAGCAGGTATGCTGCTGCATTCTGGGTCCTAGGGATAGGAGAAATATTGAATGCTAAAAATTGAGATATGAGTTCCTGCACCAAAGACTGATAGTGTTTGAGATGACTAGAAAGGCAATGAATTGTATTTCTAACTTGTTTTATAACAATTTCTGAATCACCAAACACTTTCAAATATTGAACTTTAAGACCGATAGCTTTGTAGAGTCCTTGAACTAAGGCCTCATATTCAGCTGTATTGTTTGTGCATTCAAATTCCAATCTGCACGATAACATAGTTTTTTCTCCCTTAGGACTTACTAAAATACATCCTGCTCCTGCACCTTCACTAGATTTAGACCCATCAAAGTATAATGACCAAAATAAAGAATTATCAACAATTTTATTTACAGTTTCCTCAGCGATATTAACACATCTTGATCTATCGGTTTGTGAGAAATTTTTGATTTGAGATGTGAAATTATTAACTGAGAAAGGAGATGGTTGGGCAGTGAAATTGCCAAAGAATGATTCAGATGAGTAATTCCCCAAAATATTGTTATTGAATGCTATTGGTTGATTTTCCTGTTCAAATTCAGTAACAGTATGGGTCATATGTTTCTCCCGATCAATCTTGATCTGATTTGGATTTCCTTTATAAGGTAGCCACATTTGGGACCAATCGGTGGAAATATATCCATGGAGTTTCTCAGACCAGTCTCTACTCAGAATCAACCCGTAAAATTCAGGTATATCAGCAATTAGAATATCAATTCTCTGAACCACTCTTGGATTAGCTAATAACCTGATAGTTACTGAGTTGATTTCTCCTAAAACCTGGACCTTTGTTCTATCCAACTGTACAATGTGAATTGCAGACTTTTGGGGTTCAATGTTCAGTTTGGAACAAACTGAAGCTGGCATTATATTAGAGGAGGCCCCTGAGTTAATCAAACAGTTGTGTAGATTTCTATTATAGATCTCATAGGTTAAGAGGAAAGGAGGAGTATGTGAATTTGATCTATCTCCAATTAAAACAACATCAGTAGCTTCCACTCTACCAGGAGGTGGTTGGCCTGAATCATTAGCAGCTTTGGACATTACAACATTAGGAAGAGGTGAAGAAGGAACAACATTTAGCTCCTTAAGAAGTAATTTCTGTTGATGTTTGAGTTTGCTAAGTTCAAACATAGTAATATTTGCCTTTGTTTTCTTTATATCTTCGATAATATTGTAATCCATAGAATCTGACACTACCAACGTCTTAGATGTTGAAGGTAGATTTGAAGATGATGGCTGATTTTGGGGTGGTATTGCTGCAACTTTCTTTGTGGGAACCTTTTCTTTAATAGTAGTAGTACCTGCATTCCTTTTCTTCGAAGTTGTCTGAACAGGTTCAGGAGTACCCTTACTCCTGGTAGACACAGGGAAAGCTTCCTGTTCATTTTCTGTATCAGAATTAGGTAAAATAAAATCCCACATCCCATGACATTCTACAATCTCGTCTTCTTTGGGTTCTGTGGATGATAAAATTGTTTCGTCCTCTTCTTCCTCTTCAGGATTTGAATCTGCATTGGATATAACATTTGGTGGTTTTGATTCAGGTTTCTTAAAATTTCTAAATGGCCTTTTAGTTGAAGTCTCAGCAACTTGCTTTTTGATTTCTACCATCTCATTTGACATAGTCTTGAGGACTTTTTGGAGAACCTCCATATCATATGGATCTTTAGGGGTTTTCTTCTTTGTCTCATCCTTGAAAGAAACTTTTTTGGATTTTCTATCTTCAAGAGCAGCTTTCTTCTCTAAAGCGATAATACGTTTCTCTACAGCAAGTGCCTCTTTCATGTTTTTAGCTAAAGTTGGTTTTGCAACTCTATCTACAAAAATATCTATATTTGAGGGTAGGGCTGTTATATACCATTCGCTTCTGATTTGCTCACTTGGTTTAGAGGTGATTGGAATCTTATTCAAGAATTTATTGAATCATGAGTTGAACTCCTTTATAGTTTCTTTGGATTCTATCTTAAGATTAGAGAAATTGTTGATTAATGTTGCTAAAGATCTATCATCACCAAACTTAGTTAGAAACTGTTCTTGAAAAATGTTCCAACTCGTAATGGATCCAGAGGGCAAGGAAAAATACCAAGACCCAGCTGATCCTTGTAAAGTATAAGGGAAAATCCTAACAACAATATCTTCCTCTACCATTCCTTTTAAATTAACCGACAACATGAAATTGTTAATATGCTCCTCGGCTTGTGTCCCTGTATCTGGATTGAATTTTGGCAACCATTTTTCAGGAGAATTTGGCAATGGGTGCAATGGTGCAGGCATATTGACCGCACTAGGACTACTCCATGGATTTTGAGCCATTGTCAAACTTATAATAGATGATATTTCCAATGGGATTCTAGATGTTTGAGAAGGAGTTGATATTGAGGTTTGAGGTGAGGATGTTGAAATTCCTGATCCCTGTTGAACAAAAATGTGTAATGGAGGGATGGATGGTTGACTTCACACTGGGGAAGATGAAATAGAGGATGATGATGAGAAAGTCTCACTGTCAGATCCTTCAGTGTTCTTTTTTGCCCTTTTCCTTTTGGGTAAAGGCAACTCAGTAGGTTCAATACCGAGCTTCCCACTTTGAAGTCTAGTGAGAGGGTGAGGTAGATTGAATTGTGAAGTCTCACTGCCTTGAGATACCTCAAATTTATGTGGTGATATCGAAAAGCCTTGAAGTTTATGGATGAGAGACTGCACTTCAGGGGACTCAGGACTTAATCGATCTAAAGTATGGTGGGTTTGAGCAGTGGTAGTTGACTCCTCTTCTTCTCATTTGAATACTGGTGATCCAGCATGCAAACGGGAGGCTCGAGGTGAAGTGGAGGGAGATTTACTCTCAAAATGGTCTATAGGTTTAGGTTTTCTCGCCATTCACAGTTCATGCTCTCCTTCTAGAGCCAAAAATGTTGATGCCTCGAAAATCGCTGCAACAACATCGGGGAAAACCACCCGGTCCGGACCGTAAAGGCAACTCCTTTTCCATTTGGTGTGGTGGCTCCTACTGGAAATAATGGGACCAGTTTCCCAATGATGGATAAAGGGGGTGGATAAATGGTTGGTTCTCTAATATATAATTATAATGGATGAATTATTTAATCTAAAAAGTAAAGTTATGAACAAGTAATCTATCCCGGGGGATTTCTGCTTAAGTGTAACTTTTGATGATCTTTATTCACAAACATGCATATAGATGACTCTATTGGTAAACAAAGACATTTATTCATAGGATAGTTACTTTGTTCAAGTAGTTGAATAAAGTAATGATTAAAACATTATTACACTATTCATCATATATCACTGACATACATATGATTGAAAGAATAACACTCCTTAAACATTTGATAGTGATAAGTATAAGGACTGCTGTTAAAACACATACATATATCCAATGGTAGCAAGATTAAACGAATGCTGATTCACATAAAAGAATGAAACAAGAGCATAGATAATAGTACCATATGTTATTTGGATCACTCCCGATATCAATCGCATTCAAATTCCTTCCTATAACTTAGAAATACTTTCACAACAAGGCAATAGTGCACATCTCATCAAAGCTTTCTTCGTTAAGATTCAGAATACTAGCCCAGTCTTTATAAAAATATACTAGAAGCACAATATGTGACTTCCTGATTTGAGTTTATACAAAAACTGAAAACCATTTCTAAATGCATGAAAGGGCCTATAAATACTAATTAAGCTAACTAATTACAAAATAAAATGCTATTAATTGGTACAACTAAATCATGAGTATCTCCCCAGAATCGGCTTGTTTGCAGTCGGCAACATGGTTCATTGTTTCAGATGAACTCCCTTTGGCTTGAGCTGGCAGATAGCAAGCATCGGTTGTAATTCTGGAGGGCGAGTGAGACAAGAATGCAGTTGGGCTGAGTATGTGGCATCATGGATTTCGGAAATCATGCAACTGATTGCATCGATTAAACATTTAAGTGCGGCTCTTTGACTGTATGGTTTAATTAAGAAAAAACGAAAGGTATCCCAAGTTAAACTTTAGATGCGGGCGATTAATCTTTCATTCTTCTCCAATTCTTGATTGCATGTTTGTTCCAATGCTTTGGCTGACAACAATTTACCTGGGGTGCACTGTGAAATCATGTTAGACAGATAAATAGTGTCATTGATTAACTCAATTAAATTACTGGTAGATAATTTGCATCTTGAGGTTTCTCTCTCCGCTTTCATTAGTTGTGACTGCCATTCTAGGAAAAGGATTTCTTTGTGGCTCTAGAATTTTAGGCAGATGCGTGGCTTGCCCTTCACTGGTGTCTTGCCAAGCGATAAATTTGGTTAGAGTCTCATCGGCCTGTTCCAAATCCTGCCTAGCATCGACTGATTTGTCAACTATTGATGTAGTAATCTCACAAAGGGGCTCAACCAGAGAAATGTTATGACATAGCATTTTTAGCTGTGTAATCAATGCTTTATTGATCTGGAGAGCTTCGGACCTGAAATCTGCTGGTTGTGGAAGACTCTTGAACTTTTCTACTTGGTGTGATAGTTGAGCAATTTGCTCGTCTTTCATCTTACTCATTTGTTCATTCATTTTCTTCAATCTGGCCAATGATTCAGATAATTCCTTTTGTTTTTGTACTACGCTTAAGTCTATCCTCTACTTCTCCTTGAGCAATTTCTCATTTAATTGATTGTTTATCTGCTACTGTGTTGATAGTTGTTGTTCTAACTGTTCTATTTTTTGCTGTGCTTCGGACACCTGTGACTGCAATGAAACAATTTTTTGGTCTCTTTCCTTAAGTAGATTGCTTACTTCCAAGGCTTTATCCGTAGTAGTCGTCGAATAGGCTCCGGCATACTGAGAAAGTTTTGTAAGGTCTGTTGGATACCTATACCAATAGGTTTCATATTTCATGATAGGATATCAAAGGTCCAAATATGCTCTGCTTTGATAATGCAAAGATCCCATATTTCCCTAAGAAGACAATGTCTGTCTCAATTTTGATAAGAACTCGTTTTTATGGATGGTCCAACAGTCTAATCTGGATCATGCCATGTTTTCAATTTCCATGTTGTAGAATAGAGAATGAAATCTGTCCAAATTGTTTAATCTGAGCAGATCAGTAGCTAGGTAGAGAAGCTAAGGTTCCCAACTGCTTAATCTGGGACCTTGGAAGGAATAAGGGTTGTATTAGATAGGAAATGAAAGCAGAAAGCCAATGAAAAGAAAAAGGCATTCAAGGGGTTTGCAAGTCCAAGTGCACCCTCCAAGAA
The DNA here is from genome assembly GCA_000404065.3 of Pinus taeda. Taxonomy (NCBI): domain Eukaryota; kingdom Viridiplantae; phylum Streptophyta; class Pinopsida; order Pinales; family Pinaceae; genus Pinus; species Pinus taeda. Next base: position 1,022 of record APFE030963060.1, on the reverse strand, counting down.
GGAACAAAAAATGTTAGGAGAACTAGTTGGGTAGGTAGATGGGGTTGCAGAAATGTTGTCTCTTTCAAAACCAAAGTTGCTGAAACATCTACAGGAAAAGCAGCACACTGGAGCATGACTAACTCCCTTGTTCTCATTTGTATATCACTCATTACTAACACCCCTTCATCTGCTGGTTCATAGAACAAACTCAAAGCTTTATGATGGTACTGATGGCTTTCAAAAGCCACATTTTTTGTGTAAAACTCTTCTCATTTTCATCTACTCTTGATTCCAAGTTATTTTCAAAGAAAACTTGGGTGTACTGATCCTCATCCATGTTCCCCTCCACGTTAACAGCTAATCGTACTATATAATTCCCCTATTTTACCCTTCCCTACTAGTATTAACACCATGGTGTATAAACCCCAAAATGCCTATAGTTATCCCCCCTTTGGCATTATAGCCATATGGTTTGTTCAAAAAGGAAATCAAAATGACACCTGGTCACTTTGATGAACCTCCCAACTTACCTTCTCTCATTCTGTGTCACTCTGCTCATATAGCCCTCATTTTCAAAGAAAAATCATCATATAACCCCTTTTTACCCATAACCTTTTTGCAAAAAATGAAAAAACCCGGAAAAAAACCACAAATCCTAAAGTTCCCCGCCCAAATATTTAAACCAATATTTTAATTACCCGGCGGGCCCCTTCCAAACCTGCACGACCCATCGGAGGACCCGCCAGCCGTCCGATCTCTGCCGGTCAGATCCAAGGGTGGGCGGTCGATCTTGCGCCCCGATCTGTCGACCTTTAACGTCCGGGGAAAGCTGTTTTGAGCCCGTACGAGGACGCGTGGCGGGCGCTGAGGTTGTTCAGAGCCCTCTCCCCGTTACCGCTTTTACCCCGAAGGTGGTGCGGGGAACCCGCTTACCACCATCCGGCTTACCGCTCTCCCTCCCACGTCACTCCAACGTCGTCCTGACGTCACTTCACTTCTGTCCGCCCCCGCGCCCCGTCAACCTCCACGCAGTCTTGCCA
>APFE030963057.1:0-16723 GCA_000404065.3 Pinus taeda | reverse complement strand
TCCTTAAAGGAAAAGGTCCTCTGAGCGCTTGTCACTTCAAGCTCAATAAAAATTGAAGGTGACTAGAGTCATCTTTTTTTTTTCTCAACTCTTTAAAATTGAAAAAACAAGTTGTGTCAAAGCGTCTAAAATTTATTTTAATTGGAATAACATCACTGTCCCCTCATTAGTCTTAGAAATTAGTCTCCCTTCATCGCAAGTTCCTATAGAATCGCTAGGAAATATTTTGGATAGACTAAATATGTCTGAAAAACCGTCGACATCCAGGACTATGTCATCTGATGCAGCAGCAACAGAACCTCCTGCTGCTACTCCAACAATGTTCGCTGGTGTACCATCTGTCCCGGCAAGTTATCAACAACAAGCCGGAGTCCAATCAGGGATTGTTTCAACGACATGGTTGGTTCCTATTTCTTCATCCGGATTCTTATCTGGTATTTCTAATGTTGAAACTCAACAAATTGATCCAATGTGTCTTCAAAGGCCAATATACCCTTTAAGTACTGGATTACCACCATATGGGGGGAAATATGCCTTTTCATTGTTCCCTCCCGGAGAACAACCATATGGGAGTTTACAACAAGGTTCAGGTCAAACTGGAATTACATCCAGCGGTTGGGTGCCAATATTGCCTCAGCAACCAAGGGTTGCATATTCAATGCAACCAATCCACCCTGTGTCAAATGTTCCCACTATACCTGCTATGGTGACTGCATCGCAAGTACAAGCGGTACCTGTTGTATGTCAACCCCAAGTTTCTCAGGTTACAATACAACAGCCTCTTGTCTCAGCGATTCAATCACAACCTCAGGTTAGTGCCTCCTTATCTGGAGTGACTCAGGCTCAAACAGGTACTATGACTCCTCATCTTGGTCAATCATCTAGTATTGGACAACAGCAAATGGTCCAACAACCATGGCTGGTTCAAAATCAACAACCGAAAATCCAACAATCATATTAGGGACCTGAGCCACAAGTCTTTGTAAGTAATGGGAAACTGCATTTCCAAAGAGGTTATCAACAACAATACGATAATGGTTATGCCCATCAACCTTATCAAAGTTACCAGCATCAAATACATTATGCTGGTATACAAAGACCCACTGGTCAGGAAATTCCATCTTATCCTGGGTATGCTTTGCCTAACCTGAATCAACAGTTTCCCTTTGTAGCAACTCTAGAATTACCAGATCTAAATTGGTTGACGAATGATCCAATTGCTTATGCCCCTTGGTGGCCAGTGATTCCACATAAACTTTTGTAAGATATTCCTAAATTTGATGGAAATCCGGGCGAAGACCCATCGAATCATGTGATGACGTTTCATCTATGGTGTTCATCAAACACTCTCAATGATGATTCAATTAGGCTTCGCCTCTTTTAGTGCACGTTAACTGGTCTGGCAACAAAGTGGTATATCGAACTACCTAGAGCTTCGTTTGATAACTTCAGTACCGTAGCCACAACCTTTTTAACCCATTTTCAGTTACCTATAAGGTACGAAATAGGAACTGAGCTACTTACCAATTTCAAACAAACGACTGCCACTCACATATCCAATCATATTCATGAGTGGTGACGTCGTCGTAGAATGGTAAAAACATATGTTCCTAATCATCTATTGGATGAATGGTTTATTAAGTCGCTGTTACCCGCTATTACAAAAGATGTGGCAAAGGGAGGAGTCGTCATTGAAGAGCAAGTTATTGCTTGTGCACAATATCTAGACTTGATCTACACTCAGTCTAGCACGCTCTACGATAAAATCCCTGATGCTCCTAGACTAGAATTTTCTGTTCCTCCACCTCCTAAATCAAACAAAGACTCTCATGCCGGCGATGGTGTGATAGGTATGACAAGCACTAAAACTGCAAAGGCTACATTGAAAAAGGCCCACACGGTTTCGAGTCAAAATGAAAATGAGGAGCTTCTAGCCTCGGAAGTAAATGTCGTGTCGAGAGACAAAGGCAAAGAACCCAATCAACTAGGAGGCAAGAAGAGAAAGAAAGGGAAAAAGAAGAAACAAGAGGAGTCATCTCCTAAAAAATCTTCTGCAAACCCTTCTGAGAAAAGGAAACCTCCTTCAGGGTGTCAGATATGCAATGAGGATCATCGGACAAGAGATTGTCTATATAAAGCTAAGCTTAGAAAATTCTTCAAGAATTCAAAAACATCAGTGGTATTGACTGATCCGTTTCTGAACCCAGGAACAAATCTGGTTGCTAGCGACAATGCTTCCCCGTCTCGAGTGCTTATGTTGTTCATTTCAAAACAACAAAATGATGCTTTGATATCGAAAGGGAATAAATATTATGGAAATCCATAGATGTCGAACAACAAGGCTACAGATCAACCTAGTAGTTTGACAACAAATTCGACCGAAGTTGTGCCACCCATCATTCCTGAGCTAACGATAAAGCTGCCAAAGGGAGTAGTACAAAAATCGACATTTAATCCTCGTGCCAGAGTAGCACATCATTATAATATAGTGGAGGATCTAGCCCAATCGTCATCCACTATGTCGACTCTTGAGGTACTGCAAAATTGCCCCTCCCAAAAGTAGGCTTTATTATCAGCAATAGGTGGGATTGACCCAACGGATTCCAATCTTGTGGTCTTTGATCACAAAGGATATGACCCTCAGTTACCAGCTCAACTAAATTTCCTTATTCAAGCGAAATCCCTCAACAAAACTATTCATAGAACAATTATTGATGAGGGGGCATCTACATGTATTATGTCAATGAGTTGCTGGAAACATTTAGGCTCACCACCCTTGTCACAATCGTCAACAATGTTAAAAGCATTTGATGGGTGAACATACACTCCATATGGGATTTTAAGTAACTTGCAAGTCGAACTGGGGGGAAACATAGTAGAAATTGTTGTTGAAGTTATCGATGGAAACCTCGATTACAACATCCTACTGGGAAGGCCTTGGATATATCCTAGGGCTACCATTGTGTCGACATACTTCAGAAAGATTGCATTTCCCTTCCAAGGAGGAATCACAATCGTCGACCAACAAACATTTCTCCCCAACAGTTCACAAGTTACGGGAAGCATTCCGATGATCCACGCAAGCTCTTAGTCACTTCAAAATATTAGAGTAGGTGTCCTAAAATACCCTTCCTTAATGGGGACTTTTGCCCTTCTGCCTCCGATTAAGCTGGCAGAAGTGGCCACATTGGAAACCTGTCCCATGAGATTTTCTACATCAACAAAAATGAAGAGGAACTCAAAACATTTTGATAGTATGGATCATCGTGAGGCATTGCCTCCAAGCCCTACCATAGCTACATCATATGATGATCAATTCAATGATGTTGTACATTATGTACTAGGGGCATTGGAACCAGATCAATCCTTCATGACCCCTTATGAGTTGTGATCAAAGGTCGCCATGAGGATAGTTCTTTTACTGTGTCAACCTCTTTAAAAAATGAAACAACTCCCTTTCCAAATCGATTCTTTCAAAGATCTCGAAGGTAAACCTTCATTCAACCACCGAGTTGAATGTAATGAAGCTTGGGGGGCATGCACCTCGATTTGCGTTATTATGCTGGGGGCATGCAAACTTATCACGAGAAGTTTTAGTGCATAGTTCAAGCTCGTTAAAAAATAAACATAAGTCATGATCAAATGTTTCCCCAGCGTTTAAGCTCGTGAAAAAATGAATCGGTAAATAACCATTGTGAATGCCTTATTTCCAGCTTTTGAGCCTTGGTCGTGTTCTCGCCATCACCTCCACTCTGTTTTTAGCCGAGCATTCACCCCCATATGATTGTTTACCCTTTCGAGGAACATCTGCGAAGAGTGATTATATTAGCCATCCTTCTGACACTGCCGTGATTGGAAAATTCCAAATCTTACCTGGAATTAGCTGCTACCTGAAACTATCACTCGTTCCTCGAAAACGAGTCTTCTTTAAGCTCTTTTCACCTGACTCGTAAAATATGAAAAGATTTCCAAGTGATTGGCCTCTCCGGCTCGTTAAAGTCATCGGAACTGCTATCCCTCCTCTATATTTTAATATTTTTGGACCTGAGGGATTATTACACAAAAAGATCGAGCACTTGTCTTGTTTGGCTCATTAAAACTATCGAAAATTCATCCCTTTTGTATTATTTTACACTTTTTCGGACTTAAGGGATTATAAAATGAAAAAGAACCTTCAGAGTCTTCTTTTCTTTTCTTTCATACTCTCTAAAATTGAAAGAAACCGAGTTGTCTTTGTCGTTAAACTCGTTAAAACTAATAGTGACAAACTCATCCAACAGGAAGAGAACGAGTTTCACTGTCGCTAGGCTCGTTAAAATATAGCGACAGGTTCGCCCGAAGGGTGGATTATAGAACAAGCATATGTTATCTTCCTTAAGCTTGACAAAAATAAAGAGGTACTGGTCAGCAATGACTGGGGAAAATTGTGAAGAAAACAAGAAGAAACTTTATTGGTAGCAAGTTGCTCTTGAACATGACACTTTCCTTCCGCATCCATGCCAGGTTGGGTTGTTCCGTTCACTGGTCTTTACCATTGGTCCGTCACACCATCCATCTCTGGGGTTAACGCTACCAATCCATCGTCAGTGTCGCCGATGTGTTCAAGAGAAGTCATTTATACAGTTCACCTGAGTCTCACCCACTGCAATACATTCATGCTTCATTCCTTCATGACCGCCACCCTGAACCCCCATATCGTCAGTTTCTTTTCACCTCCAAAATCATTTACTTCGTTCCATGTCATTGATGTGGGATTCATTAAGGCCCTCCTGCGACGGGTTGCTTCTTGTCTACATCAGCTCATTATCCAAGAAGTTGACATAGGAACAACCCTTTCAGTACTTTGAAGCGTGCATGCCTCAATGGCAAGTTTCTCACTTTCGGCGATAGGTTTACATCAATGGCCTTCGATCGAGAGATTTTGTGTGGTGTTTGACGCCAAGTCCCTTTTTAACACCATGTATATTGTACTGTAGTACCTTGAGGGTCATTGTCATTATTGGTGATTCCTCTCGCGCCTGTTAACAACTTACATCATTGGCTGGTAATCAGGCGATGTCTTTTCGTGTTCGACTCCAAAACATTTTTCACATGGATCGACTTGTACTCCGAGTGAAGATTGGTCGAGTTTGAAGACCCCGGATCTAGTTTCATCCATTCAGGCTACGATATATTCAAGAATATAAAAACATTCAGTGTACATCATTGCCAAACAGATGATCATCCAAATCAAAGGATGACGTGTCCATATCGTCAGTCTGTCACACAGACGATCGTCTGCCCTATGTACATGAAAATGATTTTATAAAGCTGAGCATGGGAATGCCCGCCTCAGCTAGATCATGAAAAAATGTTGTAAAATAATGTATTGTATTGTATCTTATTATAGGTCACCTCCCAGCTCAGAAAAACTTCAGATCCTCATAGTAAAGCATTTCACCCGACATCAAAAACGATTAACGACCTCATGCTTTAGGGGGCAACTGTTATAAACATTTATGGGCACTTCAACCCCAATCAAAAATGTCCATAAACTGAGGGCTCTTAAGTCTCTAAAAGGGTTTCTTCACTGCCTAAAGGAACAAGGTCAACTGATTACATCATCTCCCATAAGTTCTCCATTAAAAACTGCTCATAAATGGTCAAAATTGGACCATACTAAAAGCTCCATGCAGAGGGTGCGATGCATATCACCTTCCCAATGTACAGGGTGCGATGCATACTGTTTTGCTCCTATGTAGGGTGTGATGGTCGGGAATGGACAAATGGCAGGGACCAAAATGCGAGGTGGAAGATCATGGAATCTTCCAGAAGCTTCCCCTCTGACACTTGCCATTCCATTTTCGACCAGGAATGAGTAAGAGATCTTCATTCTCCAAGTGGAAGCAGGAACTATCAGAGAGAAGACACTAATCAAGATCCCAAAAGGTGACTCACCTCTCTGTAATCATCTATATATGGATCCCTCATCACAGAGATCCAGAGGCTGGAATTTTGTAACTTATAGAGAAGAGCTATTGGTATTCTGGAGTACATTCACAGTGTTGGGTGATTTAGCTTTGCTTGAGGTGAAGAAGGTCTTCTTAGCTTGAGGATGATGCTGGGTCAGAGCACATGTTTGTAATCTTCTTGCTACTTTTCATCTGAATAAAGCTATTCTTGTTTCCTTCCATATTCTTGTGTACTTGTTTATATATGCTTGTATATGGTTAATGCACATCTGATCCTACATTATTTATGAATTTAGATCCTTGTTTCTTGCATAGTAGTATGTTGCTGTGATTCCACAAGTCCTTTTGAAGCTGAGCAGACAAAGATGAAGCGGAAAAACTCTATCAAGAAGGAGAGGAAATCGAGCGCAAGACTCAGGTTAGCCCTCTTGGTTCTCCTCTCATCTATTTTCATAAAAGGAATCAATAGTAGACTTTGATTGTTTGTTTCTAAGATAGCCACCCATCTTAGTGGGAATAGTAGCATCCGAGTGGACATTATTCCCGTGTAACACCAGCTAATGAGGAGCGGGAGGTTCCAGAGCTTTGTTGGGACAACACTTGACCACCAGATGACCAGGCCTCCTTTACAGTAATACCTTTCCACTTGGTCGAAGATGGAGCCACAATTAATATCGATTGCGAGAGGTCTTGTGTGGTCTGGCACTTAATAAATAAATGTGTGACAGATTCGTTGTTTCATTTGCAAAGGCAACACCAAAAAGGGTCGTGTTGTGCTCGTTTGAGAAGATTATCTCCCATGGGAATTTTGTTTTTCAATATGGTCCACATGAGAATTCTGTTCGTGGGGGGGCCTTGAGCTTCCACAAGTGCTTCCACCATGACTCAATGGCTTATGGACATCGAGCTTTGACTGTCACAAGGTATCCTTCCTTTGGGGTATATTTGCCAGCTTTCGATAGCGCCCATATTACCTCATATTCCCCTTCGCCAATCCGGATGTGACCTTTAGTAAGAGCCCCAATGTATGCATTCCATTGCCATTTCCATTGTTGTGGAATGTTTATTCTCTGGGCCAATTTCCAAGCTTGTTGAAATAAAGTGGTGTGCTCTGGGTCTGCTATGTGGCTGATATGGGTAATGTTGATATCTGTGAGAAAATTATTGAGCTCATCTGGCAACTTGTGGGCATTCCCGTAGACAATCCATGGGTCCAGTCCAATCCTCACAGCCATTCCAGACTGTATTTTCCAAGTGATGCCAGCTCTGATGATGTCGAGAGATTTAATTATAGCCTTCCATATGATTGATACCCATGCGTGGTATCTTTGAGGTTGTCTCATCTAGTCCATCAAGTTAAGAGGGGCGATGTATTTTGATACAATCACCCTTGTCCATAGTTTGTTTGATGTAACAAGCTGCCATCCAGGTTTGGCTACCAGAATAGAGGAGAAATCCTCTAATTTCTTGATGCCCCATCCTCCCCATTTCTTGGGTAAATTGAGTTCCTCCCACTTGACCCATGCAAAAATTATGCCTGTCTGTTTTCCCTTCCAAAGGAATCTACAACATAAGCCCTGGATCCTGGAGAGTATACCATGAGGAATCCATGCCAATGACATCCAATAAATCGGAGTGGCCTCGAGAATAACTTTAATGAGGATGAGTCTGCCTGCCCTGGATAGGTATTTGTAGTACCAAATATTGAGTCTTTTCTCCATTTTGGAAATAAGCCATGTCCAATTTGCTATTTTATACCCCAGAAGCTTCAACTTGTAACCCAAGTATCTAAGGCCATCCTCCCATCTTAGTAAGTTGAACTGGAATCTTTGCAGTGCAAAATGTATTTCATATTGGGAACATCCAACCTTTGTTAGAGTGGACTTGTTGCAATTTACAGTCATACCGGTGGCCAATTGGAACAATGCAAATGTGTTCTTCATATTTGTCAAATCCCCTATGCTTCCATTGAGAAATATCAAAACATCATCCAAAAATAGCAGATGAGTCAATATGCATCCTTATGTGATTTTCTTACCCCATAATATTCCCCTTCATCTTTCTATATTTTTATAATTATAATTAATTATAATTATAAATATAATTATTATTCCTATTTAATTATTTTAGTAATAAATATAATATTAACTTTTGTATTATTAATTTTTTTTTTTAAAGTTTTATGTAGAATGACCAAGTCAAAAGGTTAAAGAACTAACCATTCATAGTTTAAATTTCAATTATTTTTTATAGATCTCAGGAGCTATCCAACATCTCACGAGCTATCCAACAAAATATCCACAACAATTTACACATCATCAAAGGATTTGGTCCAACCTAGGTTTGGTCTATGGGATTTTGTGTGGGATATTGATAGGCTTCATCATTTACGATCTAAACTAGCATAGATCCATCTTAATTATAGATCTAAGATGAGCGGAAAGGGATCGATATATACATAAAAAAATTAAATGATATATAATATATATGCAATTCACAATAAAATATTTTACACAACATGTACATCTATCATTTTATCATGTAAATTAAAATGATTTTTTATTATTAACTTATTTTTTTAATTATATGTCAATATTAATTCGTATTAAAATATATACATTTTATCACGCAAATTAAAATGATTTGTTATTAACTTATTTTAATTATATGTTAATATTAATTTGTATTAAAACATTTTATCAATAATCAAATCAAAATATTTAAACATCTTAGTCACATTTCTTTACTTCTAATTACTTTACAACATATTCATTTTCTTATTATAACATACATTATTTTTCTATTTAGAACATAATTTTTAAGTTTTCTTTTTAGGGGAACCAACTGAGAGGCATCTTCTCATAAACAAACTTACATATCCCCTCATACTATGTTGTAGAATGAGCCTCTCCCCTCAACCACATGAGGATGCCACCATGGAGATTCTAAGTGAACTAGCAAGGTGTCAATATATGAAAATCGTTAAGTGAAGAGGTGATATGTCCATTCAATGATAAAAAAAATGACAATAATAAAAATGTGATTTTCCTAATGTGAGTAATGGCATATCCATTAACCTCCAAAATTTGGTCAAACAAAATTTAGTTTACCACACTCAAGATATTAATCAATAACCACATTAAATGAGTTCTATAATGAGTCTCATTTCCTTTGAAACTATGATATAGGTTAGTAAGATAGTTTCCCTAGTTGTATTTTTGTTGACAATATGCTAGTTGTGAAGACTTTCAGTGGTGGCCCAAATATAAGAAGCGATCTAAAAATACAAAGAGACACAATATATGAACAAGACATGAGATATCAACATCTTGAACATTGGTGGTAAAATAAAGCTTAACAACATTATGGAGATAAGACAGTAGTATTGGTAAGATGTTTTCCAAGGAAGACAATGATTTTGGAGGAATTGGTTAATTAGACTTAGAAGAACTTCAAATCATTTGTAGAAATATCGACATATCCTGAATCTAGTAAAAGGATTTTTGGTTTGAGTGTTTGAAATTGCCACTAAGGTATCTAAACTATCTTGCACCAATAGTGAAAGTGGGGATCTCCATCCCTATTCATGAATAAATGTCATATTAAATTCAAATGTCAAGTTGGACACTGAGGAGATTCTCCTAGTATGGTTTTTTATCACAATGCTACTATTGATTTTTTTGTTTGAAGAGGTACTCAAAAAACTGGGAATGTTGTACATGCCTTTTATGTAGTAGATTTAACTTTAGAAGGGTCCACTTACTATGACATGGCATGAAAGTGGGGATATCAATCCCTATTTTTGAATACATGTCATATTAAATTCAATGTCAAGTTAGACAAAGAGGAGATTCTCTTAGTATGGGTTTGTATCCCAATACTGCTATTGATTTTTTGGTTTGAAGAGGTGCTCAAAAAAATTGGTAATGTTGTACATGCCTTTTATGTATTAAGTTTAACTTTCATAGGATCCACATACTATGACATGGCACAAATCTTTGTAGCATTGGAAGTGAGCAAAGGTCTAAAAGAATTGATTGATATTAGAAGGGGATTTGATCTCTTTTGCATCACTCTATACTAAGAGTAGATTCCATGTAGGCTTGTACATTGCCACTAATATGGGAACCTTAATACATTATGTAATCACTTAAGTATTCAAAATAATTAGGCTTCAAGGAAGAATCCAAGAGACCGAGAGACATGGAGCTAGAAATAGTCAATGTCATGAGATCATGAGTAGAAAAGAGGATTTATGGGTTCAAATTAATTTAGATTGTCTTCAAATAAGAACTATGGTATAAAATGATTCGAACTCATTAGATAAGTCTATGATCCAAACCTTGTTGCAACCAATGAAAATAATATAACAACATAATTTTCGGTGAGACTTATTAATCTCATTCTATTAATATAAGGTTTTTTTTGAAAATTTTCATTTTTGGGAAACCAGGAAATAAGGATTTGGTCAAACCCACCAAACCTCATACCTATACCTAAAATAACATAGATTTTGAGTGTTGGACAAGGACCAAAAAGGTTCCATTTCCAACCCTCTTACATATGATACTTTAGATGAAAAGGGTACATAGGACTCCAACACCTTGGAACCAATCAAATATAATTTAAGACCTAGAAGCAAGAGAAATCTCCATTTTCCAAGAACAATGGAAAGGGTCTTAAATTGTTTTCAAGGGAAAATACCCAAATTCAATCAAAGGAAAAGGAAAGTTTTTATATATGTGACTAGAAAAGGAATCCTTTGAAGTTAGGTATGGGAAACAACTATGCTTAATTAGGGTGTTTAAGTTAAATTCCCTAGTCAAGGGTTCCATATGTGTTTTTAACCCTCAATTGTAAGGGGTTGACTAACGCATTTAAGAAGTTGGTCATAAAGAGAGTAGTATGGGGTAGATCTCACATAAACCTATAAATGTAAACATAAACATAAATGTAAATGTAAACAGTTAACATGTAATGTTTAACATTTAACATTTTTAATCTCCGCCCTATTTAGAAATAAATCTAATTATTATTATTTTTAAATAGAAATATAAATTTAAAATATAAAGAGGTTTATGAACACTAAAAAAAATAGGTATGGTAAATAAATAAAAATATAAATAAACTCTAGGTATGGTAAATAAATAAATCATCTTTTAATATTTAGTCCATAAACCTCTCTATATTTATGAAGACTGAAACAAGAGATTTTATTTAGGTGAACCCTATGGGCCAAATACTATTTTAATACCATGGGCCAAATACCGTATTTATAAAAGAGGTATGGTAAATTAATAAAAATATAAATAAATGATATGTATGGTAAATAGATAATATTTTTTATATTTACTCCATAATTCATTTTATATTTACTAACACTAAAAAATGAGGTTTTATTTAGGTGAAGCCTATGGACCAAATAACATGTGCTATTTTTTTTTTGTAAGCTTGCTAAGACTTAGATTTTCATGTATACATGTCCATTATTTACACCACACGGGTGAGGGTAGCACAAGATTCAAACCCAAGATCTACGACGAGACTTCATTTCCACGACGGTTTGCACTTGAGCTACCCCATGAGCACATGAGTCAAATTATTATTACTACATAAGCAAAAAAACATTTTTAACCCTAATTAATATTAATAAAAATAAAGATGGCACATGGTATTGACCCATCTTATTGAGAACCAATGGTATTGATCCATGGTATTCATGTGGAATGTAACCTATTTAAGCTGGGAATTAAATCGTCATAGATCCATCTTTACTTTCGATCTATATAGTGATATGCAAACTAGCATAGATTGAAAAAAGATTTGATCCCTATAGATAGATCCAGAGTGGAGATGGATCTAGTATACTAGGTATCAACATCACTTTTGTGCCAAACTAAATCGGCTAGATATAGATTGTGTCCACTTTGAATGTTTTACAAAACTGTATTTATCTGTATTCTATCCTCAATTTCTCACAAATAGTTTGCATAAAAGAGTTAATATTCTTTACAATTGGCTTTTACTAGACAAACACAACTTGAATATTTTATAGTTTAGATTGTGTGAAGTTTGAATGTTCCAAATAAACACGGTTTATTTGGATTCTATCCTCAATTTCTCACAGATAGTTTGCATGGAACATTTAACATTTAAGAGGGCTTTCTGTAAATCCAAGTAAAATTTGTTAAACTTCATAATTTTAGGTGTCTTCGAAGTTTTTGATGGTACTAATCCATTTCCACTCTCAAAAACATAATTCAAACACTACATCTATACACGGATTCTGGCCACTTTTAACAGTGTCAGCAATTCCTTCGAGTACTCCATTTTTATCAATTGTTTTCCATTTTCAAGCACTAATTTACAGCAATTCCTCTACTACTCCATTTTTATCAATTGTTTTCCATTTTCAAGCGCTAATTTACATCTCGTAGATATTTATATAGGACTTGTATAGTTGGAGTTTTGCACAAGGGAAGAAAGTAACAGCTTGGTTGAGAGTGATTAACAGGAATAGGTGCTCTCGCTGAGTCCTCAGATGGAAAGAAATATGGAAAGACTCGTTCGGTACAGTGATGATGCAAGAAGACACATATGAGTTTACCAATTCATGGAGAAGAACAGAGTGAAACAAATACTGCGGGAGGTGAAGCAGAAGCACAAGAAACTAGTGCATTGAATCCTGGAGAGCAGCACTCGCAATCTGGCGCAGCGGTATGGAAATGATGAACAGATCGTGGGCGCCAGGATTTGTAATTAACACACTCAATGAAGAAGACGGGCTGGCCCTAGCTGCAGCAACAGGGTTTGCAGTTGGCACACGCAATGATGGAATGTTGGCACAGGAAGCTGCAGAGCAACGATCGGGAGTTGTGGCTCTCAATATTTGAGAGGGTATGCCCAGTTATTTAATTTGGCTGATCTGAGGCATGACCAAATCAAGGGATGCCTCCGATCAGCCAAATTAAATAACTGGGCATACGGCTCTCGATTATTCAGAGCCCAACTCCGGATGGTTTTCGGTCAGCTTGCTCTGCCAAGATAACATCCTTGCCTGCGCCGACTGCAAAACCTGTTGCTGCAATTAGGGTCGGCCGCTCTTGATCATTGAGTGTGCAACCTTTTCATCACTGCCCGTACCAATTCCAAATAAGGGTGCACCAGATTTTGCTGCCCTCCACCATTCTTGTGCTTTTCCTTCACCTCCGGCAATATTTGTTTCACTATATCGATCTTCACCCTGAATTGGAAAGTTGACATGCGCCCCCCTTGCACCATCACTGTACCGGACGCGTGCTTCCATTTTCCTGCTAATGGAAACTGCTGTTCCTTTCTCCCCTTCTGTGACCGTGTGTGCATACTCCAACTTTACAACCAAGAAAAAATGTTCCATGCAATCAAAACTATATCTTATAAATATATAAAAACTGCTTATAGCTGCAGCAACAGGGTTTGCAGGCAATGATGGAATCTTGCGAGAGCGGCCGTATGACCCCTTATTTCATTTGGATGAACTGAGGCGTTGGGATCCAATTGTGATAACAAATGATGAAGATGAAATAAGTGAAGAAGTAAGAGGGATTCATCCACGGATTCTTGAAGAGTAGATAGATGAGGAAGATGATAAATTAATTGAAATCATGTTGGAATATATGTGTGATAGTGTTGAAATTATGTGTGGTAGCTTCATCTATTTCAATTAATTCATCATCTTCCTCATCTGTCTCAGCTTCAAGAAACCGTGGATGAATCGTTCGCTCTTCTTCACTTATTTCATCTTCATCATCTGTTATCACAATTGGATCCCAACGCCTCAGTTCATCCAAATTAAATAAGCGGTCATACGGCCGCTCTCGCAAGATTCCATCATTGCCTGCAAACCCTGTTGGACGCAACCTAAATCCAGCCTGGCACATGAGTGATGGTGATATTAACGGAAAATGAGGATTTTGAAATGGGTAAAACCCTACCTTAAACTCAATTCAATTTACTTACAAAAATATGTTTGCCCGGTGATAACAGTGACAGGGATAGAGAAGAAGGAATTTAGAAAATGTTTCATAAATAAAAAGGTGTATTATTTTTAGTATTTTAAAATATGGTTTAAATAAAAATAATTATTAAATTTTTGAATATGATAAACTATTAAATTTGTGAATATGACGAATCAAACTCATGATGAACCACCACATTCTAATAAATATTAACTATTTTATGCATACTATGTCTTAAGAGTGATGTTGATAACCAGTATAGATAATGCCTCTATTTTTAAGAGGCATTGCAGTCCGTGTATTAAGAGGCATTTGGAATGGTTGTACTTAAAAAGGATCTGTGAGAATGATGAAACTCTGAGTATCCTATATACTTATTATGAATGATTTTAATTTTAATGCATACCAGAATGATTTTGTATAAAATTTATAATTTTCAACAAATTAATTAAATTTCAGATTTATGAAAAATAATTATTTTATCTTTTACATCCTTGTACCTATATTCATCTTGAAACACTTAGATTTTTCAATTTTCTAGAAAATAGGGAATGAAATCATGTTTATATTCTACTCCAAATACAAGATCAAATATTGGAAGTTTAGGTTTTTCCAGTTTTCTAGATAAGAGGGGAATGACATTATGTTTTTCTTGTAAAAGAAAAGTATTTTTTTGGAGACAAAAGAGTTTAGGTTTAGTTTTTTTATACTTTTTATGTTGATTTTAGGTGGAATTAATTTTAAGAGTTTAGGTTTAGTTTTTTTATAATTTTTATGTTGATTTAAGTGGAATTAGTTTTAATGTCGGATAGGAAAAGAATCTAACCAGCTGTAAAAGGCTTTTATATAATTGTATGAAATTTTTTCTAATCTAGATACTCATGAGCAAGTTCTCACTTTTAACATATCTTTATATTAATAAAATATTTCAAAAAATTTACCAAAAAACTATAAGTATCTTCAACAAAATGTTGGTTGAACAATAAATATACTTAAAAACAAAGCATATTCAAAGCAATATTATGCAATTTTAGTCTTTTTGAAAAATTTGAAATAACTCATATTTTTCTAAAACACAAAAAATAATATATATAATTTTTTTTACCTGAAAAAAACATTCACAAATTAATTAGAAATTTTATAAACTTAATAAGTCATTGAAATGTCTTATTAACCTATTTAAAGTATTATGGTATTTTGGTTTTTAAAATGCTTTTACATGTATTTAGTGCTAAATTATACAGTGCTAAGTATGCTATGCCTAATAAGTTCATAGTTAATATTCTAACTTCGAAGTAAACAATCTTTGTCTGTGTCTCCATTGATGTATTGTAGTATTAAGAGTGTTGATGTTCATGGCATGTTTTGACTAAAATTAACCAGAAATTTTACCATGTGGAAATCACCATTGAAACTGGGGTGTTGCGAATCTAATCACTCACCCTATCGAAGTTGCAAGAACAAATGATGCTTATTGTTATAGATTTCCATGGTTTCTTTGGACTTTTCATTCAGGCGAGCAGAGCTTTTGGAAATATCTTTCTTGGCATTGTATGCTTTTCGTTTGACATTTATTTTTTAAGGAGCCGTTTATTACAACAAGGATAATACCTGCTATTCATGTAGTATATTTTAATTTACAAATATGATGCAAGAGCTAAGGGAGGTCATGGCTGGAGTGTTTGTCTTTGCAAACAGAATGAGTTTGAGTTAGTTTTTTTTTATTATTATTTAAATTTCTAGTTATTTTTTATTATTATTTAAATTTCTAGTGACGACATTTAGGACCTTATGTCTCAACCCACTATTTGTTTTTGTTTACGTTCTTTTTATTTTTGTTTAAAGGTTACTTTTTTAGTATAGTTAAGAAAGAATAGTTATCAAAGAATAACTAAATGTAACTACTCACAGTTCAATAACTGTAGACTGATCTATACAAAAAAGGAGGAAACAGCTACTGTAATCATCATCATAGTACTAAATAGAAACAAGCATGAAATCATTTTGAAGAAAAACAAGAAAGTCAGAATCCATATATTGCACCCTAAGTATTTTCTTCCTAACTTAACAAAGATCATTTATCCATTTTATAATGAAGAGAGAGAATGAATAACTAACTCAGGAGCAAAAAAAGTACGTGGACAGGTTCAACAAAACAACAGAGTGAGCTTGAAACAGAATCAAGTAAATCATTGTCAACGAAATATACAAATCCCTACAGGTACCCATAGAACTCATAACCTTTCCCTTTACTATTTAATTATAGAAAAGAAATCAGCGTGTAAATATATATCGATATCGAATACCTACACTCCAAGATACAACTGCCCAAAAATATGTCTAAGTTACAGAATAGAGGTCTTGTACAATAGTGCCAAACAAAACTTTGAGTTTCGCATGGGACCAACATGAACACAATCTCCTAAAAACATAAATATAGTCGCAAGTACAACAACAAATTGGAGACATAAATTACGGGCTACGGAAAAGGGAGGTCGAAGCCACTGCCCTCGAAAATAGACCAAGCAAGAAGCATAACCCTTCAAACAAATCGACAGAGAAACAACAAGGTGCGAACCTACCTGATAATTGCGTAGGTGTCAGGGCACACGACTAGCCAACAGTTAGCCCAGCTCCATTTCGTGTCACAACCACCAAAACAAAGCCATCAGCAACCAAGAGATGGAGTCATGAAACAAGAAAACTAAAGACAGAGCCAAGGGTTAGGGACTTCTCACTTACCAGAGCTGAGTTTTGCTAATGGAGGAAGGAAGC
>APFE030963053.1:141825-156770 GCA_000404065.3 Pinus taeda | reverse complement strand
TTTGTTATTTTTTTTTGTCTATGATAAACCGTTTAGTTTAAGTTAAATTTTACTTGAGTTTAGTAGAATTCTATTCCAATCATTTATTTTATTATTGATATTTTCAATATAATGTATTTAGCTTTTTAAATATTCCAAAGAGCAATGGCTGCTCTAATTTTCGTTTTTCATTGTTTGTCCTAGAATCAGAGTTTCAGGCCGCATAAGACTCCAGGGCAACATGGACCAAAACCTCCAGCCGGCCGTATAGTAGAAAGATCGAGAAGTTTGTTTCAGGACGCATAAGACTCCAGAGCAACAGAGACCAAAACCTCGAACAGGCCCTATAGTAGAAAGATCGAGAAACCTTTTAAACAACCTGATTGTCTTCCGTAAAAGACGGCGCCTGGGATTGAAGAGATTTATTGAAAAAAAAAAAAAAATTGTATGGAACGCACCCATGCTCAGCTGAGCACATGCATTGACAGTCGTAACTTACGAAAACGTTGTTTTCATAGTTGCAACGCTGCACAACAGCGTTGTGAAGTCTGGTGCTTGGGTTAGTAAAAGTCACAACCGACGGTACTCGAAAACTGGGTTCATGCTCCACGTTTTGCCGCTCCTCGAAGACTTAAAACGAAATTCAACAACAGGGAAAGGTATTCTGCATTTGTTCAAAGGCCGCTCAAATAAATATTGTGCCCCTTTTAATTAAAATGGTCATGTTATAATCTTTTATTTGTATAAGTGATTTTCAAAAAGGAGTATTCAAATGTTTTTGTTTAAAACAGGTTTTTCAAAAAGGAGGGTAATACTTTTATAGTATTTGTAAGCCATTTTAAAAAAGTGATTTTTTAATTAATTTTTTACTATTATTTAAAATAAATTTTTTATTTAAAAGAGTTTATTAAAATAAGATATTATTTTTCTAAAAAAGGGAAAAGGAGGAATTTATTTTAAAGAGTTTTTTTGGAAGAAGATCGTAAAAAGAACTACAAACATCCGTAATTGAAGTAATGGCTTCTTTTAACACTTTGCCACACACCCTAATTTTGTTTGGCAAAAATGACGAGTTTTGGTCTTTAAGAATGAAGACATCCTACAAGCCCAAGAATATTGGAATACACTTCAAACTGCCTATGCAGAGCCGACCCAAGAGGCACGAGCGACCATGTCTAGTAATTAGAGGAATGCAACAATTGAACTCAAAAAGAAAGAACACATAGACAAATGTCGGATAGAAAACTTAGTGGATGACTCTATCTTTGACAAGATAACTTGCGCATCCACAACACATGAAGCTTGGGAAATATTGAAAGTTGTGTACCAAGGTAATGATAGTGTAAAGACAATTAAATTACATACATTGAGATCACAGTTTGAAACCCTAAATATGACTGACACAAAAAATGTGGACGAGTTCATGACCAGAGTCATGTTAATATTCAATGAGATCAATCTCATTGGTGAAACCATTTCAGATAAAACATTTGTTCAAAAATTCCTTCAAAGTCTGCCCAAGAAATATTACATGATTGTAATAGCCATTATGGAATCCAAAGATGTTACAACTTTCTTAGTAGCACAGTTGACTAGATCACTTTTGGCACATGAAACAAGACTTAACTTGGCAGAAGATTCCATCAAACAACCTTTCAAAGCACAAATTTCTTTCGGAAAAAGTAGAGGTAGAGGATATAGTGGCAGAAACAAGCGAGGTAGAGGTTGAAGTAGAGGCATATCAGAACATTATCATGCATCTGAGCAGTGGAGACCTCCACAAAACCAAACACAGAGAAGAAGACCATGGAACAATTCTAATGTCCAATGCTATTACTGCAAGAAATTTGGGCATTATGAACATGAATGCAGAAAGAAACAATCAGATCAACAAAGAGGCAATGTCCATCTCTCCAACAATGAAGGAGAATCCTTTGAAACAATGTTTCTTTCTAGTCATCTTTCTGAAGACATAAACGACAAGGATCTTTGGTTGCTCGACAATGGCAAGAACAATCATATGACAGGTAATAAAAATCTACTTTCTTATCTTGTTGGTTCCATAAAATCAGAAATTACTCTTGGACATCGTTCTTGCATTAAATTTGAAGGAAAAGGTATTATCGTTATTCTTACTAAAAAAAATCAACAAAAATACATTCCTGATGTTTATTATGTTCTATATTTGAAGCATAACCTCATTAGTGTAGGACAATTGATGGAACATGATTATGCTGTAATCTTTCAAGGGAACACATGTTATATCTATGACAAACCTCCCAATAGAAGATTGATAGCAAAGCTTGGAAAAACCAAGAATAAGATGTTTCCATTGACTCTTACAAGTCAAAATTTCTCACAGTATTTTGTCCAAAATGTGTTAAGAATAGATGAATCTTAACTATGGCATTATAGGAATGGCCATATCCCATTCAAGACTCTAAGTCAGCTTCAGAAACAATCAATTGTCATTGGTCTCCCTACTGTGAATGAAAAAGACTATAATTGTGAAAATTTTGTTCTATCCAAGCATAAAAGAGATAGCTTTCCCACATTTAACTCTAGAGAAAAAGAGTCTTTAGAACTTATCCATATAGATATATGTGGCCCAATGTAGAAACAATCCATTGGTGGTAGTCCTTATTTTCTAACATTAATTAATGATTATAGGAGGAAGACATGGGTGTATTTTCTAAAAAATAAACCAGATATTTTCTCAAGGTTCAAAGAATTTAGAGCAGAAGAAAAAAAGAAGAGTGGAAATCCTTTGAAAGTACTCAGATCCAATAGAGGAGGAAAGAAAACCTCCAATTACTTCAAATATTTTTGTCAACAACAAGGAATCATAATGAAGAACACAACAAGTTATACTCCACAACAGAATGGAGTAGCAGAAACGAAAAAGCAGTCGGTCATGAACATGGAAAAATGTATGCTTTGTGAGATGAACTTGTCAAATAATTATTGGGTTGAAGAAGTTTGGACAAAAATGTATGTTCCCAACAAATCTCCAACAACTAGTCTCCAAGGTAGAGTACCTCAAGAAGCATGGGATGGTAAAACGGTAAATGTATCTCACTTTATATTTTTTGGATCAATAGCATTTTCACATGGTCTAGAGAAGCTAAGAAAGAAGCTTGATGATAGGAGTGAAAGATGTATTTTCATAGGCTATAGTGTGTAGTCAATCTAATTACCAAGAAGTTTGCTTTAAGAAGAGATGTCAATTTTTCGAAAATAAATCTTGGTTTGATAATGTTGATGAATTAGATATGATGTTTTTGTATTCAACTGTGTTGAGTAAGTCATTCATCTATGACCATTTCCATGAGAGGTACTCGTAACTGATTAATTTCTCATGATTTTTGAATAGTCCACTTATCACTCATTGCATCGGTTGATGTGAAGAAGTGGGATTGAAACTAGTGAAATAAATCACTTAGTGTCAATCATCACTCCCGGGACTTACACCCGGTAACTAAGACTTCCTGGGAGGTCACCCATCCCAGATCGCCTTTGGCTCAAGTGCACTTAATTGTGGAGTTTTCCCCACAATCAATCCCACTTAACTTGCTACCCCATTTGCAAAACCTTAGCAAGTATTGTGCGTCATGAAACATTCAAGTAGAGTTCCCTTCACTCTTTTGAATTAGGTATTGGGGGTTTCAATCCCATTCCTTCAACCCTGTGAGCATCACCTGATGTAATGAGTGCTACGTGGACTATTCAAAAATCATGAGAAATTAGTGAGTTATGATTACTTATCATGGAAATGGTCATAGATGAATGACTTACTTAACGTAGTTGAATCCCAAAAAATGATATCTACTATAATGCACGACAAAAACCCCCAATACTTAATTCAAAAGAGAGAAGGGAACTCTACTTGAATGGTTCATGAGGCACAATACTTGCTACGGTTTTTCAAATGGTGTAGAAAGCTATGTGGGCTTGATTGTGGAGAAAACTCCACAGTTAAGCACGCCTGAGCCAGAGGTGATCTGGGATGGCTGACCTCTTGGGAAGTCCTCGTTACTAGGTGCAAGCCATGTTATCAGGAAAACTATTGTCCATTCAGAGCTGCTAGTCCCACTAAGACGGGTAGCTATCTTAGAAACAAACAAACTAAAGTCACTTGTGTTTTCCTTTATGAGAAGTAGATGAGAGAGAAACGGAGAGTACCAACCTTAGTCTTTCGCTTGGCTCCTTGCTTGTTTCCTCTCCCCTTTGACAGATCTTTACTGCTCCTTCCTCGCTTGTCCCACTTCAAAGAACAACTGTAGAGTCAAAGTAGCATAATACCATCAAAGCATAGAGATCTACAATCATAAACAATATAGGATCAGATATATATTGACCATACAAATGCATATATCAATTCAGACATACAAGAATATGGAGGAAAACTCAAATAGCTTTATTGATAGAAGTAGTAGAAGAGTGGATTACAACCCATTGATCTGACCCAATTCCATCCTCCTAGCATGAAAGCCCTTCTTCACCTCATGAGAAGCTATATCATCCAACACTATGATGTTCCACGAAGAAACCAACAACACTTCCGTACAAGATGCAAAATTCCAACCTGTGGATCTCTAGGATGAGGGATCCATATATAGATGTTTGCAGGTGGGTGAGTCAGCTTCTAGGTTTTTAATTAGTGTGATTTATCTGATAGTTCTCAATTCCACTTGGAGATTTCATGATCTCTTACTCATCCCTGGGCGAATTCAGAGGGGCAAGTGTCATAGGAGAAGTTTATGAAAGATTCCATGATCATCCACTTTGCAAATTGTTTTTGCCATTTGTTTACTCTCACCCATCGTGCTCGATAGATGGGATTTTCAGTATGCATTGCACCCCCCTTGTGCATTAGGTGGGATGCATCACACTTTGACCATGAAGTAGTTGAGATGGTCCAATTTTGACCAGTTCTGAGTAGTTTTTCAGGGAGAACTTCTGGGAGATGATGTAATCAGTTGACCTTGTCCCTTTACGGTATGAAACAACACTTTTAGGGACTTAGAAGCCCTTGGTTTATAGAAATATAATATTGGGGTTCCAGTGCCCAAATATGCCTATAACAGTTTCCCCCTAAAGCATGAGGTTGTAAATCTTTTGATGTCGGGTGAAATGCTTTATCATGAGGATCCAAGGTTTTTCGAACTGGAAGGTGACTTGTAATAAGATATAATACAATAAATTATCTTCATAATATTTTCATGATCTAGCTAAGGTGGGCATTCCCATGCTTAGCTTTATAAATTCATTTTCATGTACATTGGACAGACAACCGTCCATATGGCAGACTGATGATTCTGGTAGAGCCATCATCCTTTGGCTTGGATGATTATCTGTGCATCTATGATGTACATTTGATGTCTTTATTTTCCTGAATATATCGCAGCCCGGATGGATGAAACTAGATCCTGGGTCTTAAAACTCATTCAATCTTCACCCGAACTACAAGTCGATCCATGTGAAAATATGTTTTGAAGTCAAACATGGAAAGATATCACCTGATTACAAGCCAATGATGTAAGTTGTTAACAGGCATGAGAGGAATCACTGATAATGATAATGACCCTCAAGGTACTGCAGTATAATTCATGTGGTGCGAATACATGAGTCGATGTCGAACACCATGCAAAATCTTTCGGTCGAAGGCCATTGATGTAAACCTGTCACCGGAAGTGAGAAACTTGCCATTGAGGCATGCAAGTTTGAAAGTACTGAAAGGGTTGCTCCTAAGTCGAATTCTTGGATAATGAGTTGATGTCGACAAGAAGTGACTCATCATAGGAGGGCCTTAATGAATCCCACATCTACAACACGAAACAGAGCAAAGGATTTTGTTGGAGGTGAAAATGATCTGATGATACATGGTTCAGGGTGGCGGTAATGAAAGAATGAAGCGTGAGGGTATTGCAGTGGATGAGACACAAGCTGGGTTGGTGAATTACCTGAGCGACTTCTCTTGAACATATCGGCAACACTAAAATGGATTGGTAGCATTAACCCCAAAAATGGATGGTACAGTGGACCAATGGTGAAATGACCGGTGAATTAAATAACCCAACCCGACTCAATCATGGTGATGGAGCAAAAGTGTCATGTTTAAGAGCAACTTTCTACCAATAAAGTTTCTTCAACTTTTCTTCCTAATTTTTCCCCAATCATTGCTGACTAGTACCTCTTTATTTTTGTCAAGCTTGAGAAGGATAACATATGCTTGTTCTATAATTTTCCCTTCGGGAAAACCCGTCGCTATGTTTTAACGAGCCTAGTGACAGTGAAACTCGTTCTTGTCTGCATGGAAAATTTTTTCGCTATTCTTTTAACGAGTTTAACGACAAAGATAACTCAGTCTTTTTACAATTTTAGAGAGTGTAAAAAGAGACGGAAAGGAAATTGTAGTATTCCTTTTTTGTAATATAATCCCTTATGTCCGAAAAAGTATAAAACAATGTGAAAGGGATGACTTTTCGATAGTTTTAATGAGTCGAACAAGACAAACACTCGATCTTTTTGTGTAATAATCCCTCAGGTCCAAAAATATTAAAATCTAGAGGAGGGATGGCACTTCCAATCACTTTAACGAGCTGGAGAGGCCAATTTCTCAGCAATATTTTCATATTTTACGAGTCAAATGAAAAGAGCTTAAAGAAGACTCATTTTTTGAGGAATGACTGATGATTTTGGATAGCAGTTGGTTCCAGGTAAGGCTTGGAAATTTTCAATCATGGTAGTGTAAAGAAGATGGCTAACAGAATCACTCATTGCAGTTGTACCTCAAAAGGGGTAAACAATCAAATGGAGGCATATGATCAGCTAAAAAAGAGTGGAGGTGATGGTAATAACACGACCAAGGCTCAGAAGCTGATAATAATGCAATCACAATGGTTATTTACCGAAGGTGGGTTAATTTTTTAATGAGCTTAAACTCTGGTGGAACATATGCTCATTGCTAGGTTTATTTTTTAACGAGCTTGAACTTCGCGTAAAACTGCTCGTGGCGGGTTTATTTTTTAACAAGCTTGAACCCTGCGGTAACACTACTTGTGGCTAGGTTTATCTTTTGATGAGCTTGAACTTTGCAGAAACATTGCTCGTGTTCAGTTTCATGTTTGCACAAGCTTGAAATGAAAAACTATGCTTGTTATAAGTTCGCATGCCCCTAGCATAGTGATGCAAATCAAGGTGCATGCCCCCAAGCTTCATTGCATTCCATGCAGTGGATGGAATGAAGGTTTACCTTCAAGATATTTGAAAGACTCGAGTTGGATAGGGAGTTTTTTCATTTTCTAAATGAGCTTGACATAGTAAAAGAACTATCCTCAGAATCGACCGTATTTACAGTATTTGATAGAGAATCAAAAACTGAAGGATGATTAAGGTCATGGAATAATCTTCGTGGTAATCCGGGAGATGGGAATGATGGTGGTAATCTTCCCATGGTGCCTCTCCTATCATTATTAACTGAATGATTCCTTTGTCTGTAGAATCTACATGTGACCAAGGATTTGAAGACGTGCCATATTCCTTAGACCTATCTATCCAAACACTCGATCAGCGTTGATTTGGGTTTGCCCCCAAGGCCAAGAAAATTGATTGCTACAATATTTCTAAAATGGCGTTGATCCATGCTGACAAAATGTTTGGAAATCTTCCGAATCTTTTAGATATAGAACATATCAGATTGCAGGTTTCCACCATGGTCACTTTCGCTAGATTATTTAGAGGGGGTAGGGTGAAAGTACCCATTAAGGAAATGTCCTTTAGGAGGCCTACTCTGACATTTTGAAGTGATTGAGTGCTTCCATGGATCATTGGAGTGCTTCATGTAACTTGTGAACTATTGGGGAGGAAGTTTTTTTGATAAACTATTGTAATTCCTCCTTGAAAATGAAATGCAATCTTTCTAAAGTATGTTGACACAATTGCGGCCATAGCATAAATCCAGGGCCTTCCTAGTAGGATGTTGTAATCGAGGTTTCCATCGATAACTTCGACATAAATTTCTATTTTTTCGCCTCCTAGTTCAACTTGCAAGTTACTTAAAATCTCGTACAGGGTGTATGTTCATCCATCGAATGCTTTTAATGCCGTTGATGATTACGATCCTAAATTTTTCCAGCAGCTTATTGACATAATGCATGTAGATGCCCCCTCATCAATAATTGTTCGATGGAAAATTTTGTTGAGGGATTTCACTTGAATGAGGAAAGCGAGTTGAGCTGGTAACTGAGGTATCCTTTATGATTAAAGGCCACAAGATTGGAATCTGCTGGGTCAATCCCACCTATTGTTGATAATAGAGTCTTCTTTTGGGAGGGGAAATTTTGCAATACCTCAAGTGTCGACATAGCAAACGGCGATTGGGCAGGTCCTCTACTATACTATAATTATGTGTTGCTCTGGCATGAGGATTAAATGTCGATTTGTGTACTACTCCCTTTGGCGGCTTTATCATTAGCCCAGGAATGATGGGTGGCACAACTTTGGTTGAAGTTATTATCGAACTACTAGGTTGATCAGCAGCCTTGTTGTTTGATAGTAGTGGATTCCCGTAATGTTTATTCCTTGTCGATATGAAAGCATCATTTTTCTGTTTTGAAATGGACAACATAAGCACTTGTGATAGGGAAGCATTGCCGCTAGCAAACAGATTGGTTTCTGGGTTCAGAAATGGATCAATCAATACCGCTGAGGTTTCTGAGTTTCTGAAGAACTTCTTAATCTGAGCTTTATGTGGACAATCTTTTGTCCAATGATCCTCATTGCATATAAAGCATGGATGACTGGGTTTCCTTTCTCCAGAAGGGTTTGCAAAAGATTTTTAAGGATATGAATCATCCTTTTTCTTCTTTTTGATTTTACCTTTCTTCTTGCCCCTTGGTTGCTTCATTCTTTGCCCTTGTTGGTCGACATGGCATTAACCTTCGAGGCAAGAAGATCTTCATTTGCATTTTGACCGGAAACTGCGTGGGCTTTCCTAGATGTAGCCTTTGCAATTTTCGTGTTTGTTGTACCTATCACGCCATCACCGGCATGAGAGTCTTTGTTTGATTTAGGAGAAGGAGGAACAAAAAACTCTGGTCTAGGAGCATCAGGGATTTTGTCATAGAGCGTGCCAGACTAAGTATAGATCAAGTATAGATATTGCGCACAAGTGATTACTTGCTCTTTAGTGACAACCCCCCCTTTATCCACATCTTCTGTAATAGAAGGTAACAATGACTTAGTAAACTATTCAGCTAGGAGTTGTTTAGGAACATATGTTTTTACCATTCGACAACGACGCCACCACTCATTAATATGATCATATATGTGAGTGGTTTTCGTCTGCTTAAAATTGGTAAGAAGCTCCATTCGTGTTTCATACCTTATCGGTAACTGAAAATGGGTTAAAAAGGTGGTGGCAAGGGCGCTGAAGTTATCGAATAAAGCTCTAGGTAATTTGATGTAGCATTTTGGTACCGGACCAGTTAACGTTCGCTGAAAGAGGCGAATCCTAATCGAATCATCATTGAGAGTGTTGGACGAACACCACAGATGAAAGGTCATCACATGATTTGACGGATCTTCACCTGGATTTCCATTGAATTTACGAATATCTGAGAAAAGTTTATGCGGAATTGCTAGCCAACAAGGGGCATAAGCAATTGGATCATTTGTGAGCCGATTCAAATCTAGTAATTATAAAGTTGCTACAAAGGGAAATTGTTGATTTAGGTTTGGTGAAGCATAACCAAGATAATATGGGATCGCCTGAGTAGTGGATCTTTGCATACCAGCATAATGTATCTGATGTTGATAACTTTGATAAGGTTGATGGGCATAACCATTATGATATGATTGATGGTGATCGTTTTGAATATACGACTGCCCATTACCTACAAAGATTTGTTGCATAGGTCCTCAATAAGCTTGTTGGAATTGTGGTTGTAGATATTGTACCAGCCATGGTTGTGAAGCCATTTGTTGTTGTCCAATACTAGCTGTCTGGCCAAGATGAGGGGTAATAGTACCCATTTGAGCCTGAGTTGCTCCAGTTAAGGAGCCACTAATCGGCGATCGTGGTTGTGTCGTGGAGACAAGAGGATGTTGTATTACGACTTGAGAAACTTGACGTTGGCATACAACACGCAACACTTGTACTTGTGACACCATCACAATAGCCAGTGTAGTGGGGATATTCGACAGAGGTTGACTTGGTTGCATTGACTATACAACTCTTGGTTCTTGAGGCAATATTGGCACCCAACCACTGGATGTGATTCTAGCTTAACCCGAATTCTGTTGTGAACTCTCATATGGTTGTTCTCCCAGAGGGAACAATGAAATGGCATACTACCCCCCATACGGTGGCAATCTAGTGCTCAAAGGAAGTATTGGCCTTCGGAGACTAGACTGCCCAGATTGATACTGTTGCAAAGGATCAATTTGTTGAGACTCAACATAACAAATTCCATATATTATTTCATACGAACAAACAGGAACATACCATACTATCAAAACAGTCCCTGGGTGGACTCCCTCTATCGGTTAAGAGCTAGTTGGGATAGTGGTATACCAACAAACATTGCTAGAGTGGTGGCAGGTGGTTCTGTTGTTGCTGTATTGGATGACACATTCCTAGATGTCGATGGTTGTCTAGACATATCGAGTCTATCCAAAAGACTTCCTAGCGATTCTACAGGAACTTGCGATGAAGGCAGACTATCTTCTGAAGTATAAGGATATAGGTGGATCCTAGTTCAAAAATGAAATGGAGTACTAGATGGAAGATCCTCCATAATTTCTTCTATAGCAATCATTCCAGGCAGAAGAGGTAGATCGTTAGGTCTGTAAAATATTTCTGGTGCTGAAGAAGGTATAGATTCTGCAGTGATAGGTACTGGAGGGGCAACACCTTCCGAATCAACCCCAGATGGAGTTGGTTCAGGAATAGAAGTGTTTACCGTTACATTAGGATTAGTTCTAATGCCCTCTTGTAATTGCGTAACTTCTTTTGTAGAGGTAGGGATACTATAAATGGTTGGAGTAACCGAAGTCTCTAAGGATGTTGAAACACAAGCTTCAAACAAACCAGGAGACTTTGACCCAATTAAATGAGTTCGCTTGGCCCGAAATGGTTTCATTTCCAGTGTCAAAGACAGTTGACTCGTTAATCTCCACCAATGACCGGGTTTTGATTGACTTTCTTCCAAAATTGTGGATTACTTGATCAACTCAAAATAAAAAGGGGAAAAAGTGATTCCAAATTAAATGAATTTTATGATGCTTTGACACAACTTGCTTTTTCAATTTTTAAGAGTTGAGAAAAAGCTAAAGATGACTCTAGTCACCTTCGATTTTTAATGAGCCCGAAGTGACAAGTGCTCAGATGGACCTTTTCTTTTAAGGAGTTTGAAAAGGAATGAAAGTGGCTACTCTAGAAATCTAGATAGAGGGATAACCAAACCAATCGCAAAATTGCAGAATACCTTTTATGGTACGACAATCAATCTTCCCAAATGATGTGTTTAGTAAATTGTGATCGATAGGGTGGCAGATATGACTTCCTAAGGATAAAGGATATAGCCTATTGTGGTATCCCAATATATACTCAATGGTATGTCAGAGCACAAGTCCGTACTGGCACTTGTTGTCTCAAAGAGGAGGAATCACACAACTTACGATGAAAGTGATAGTTACCAAGCTTTACGACACTAGAATACATCTCTAGCCTAGACTTCTAAATGTTATGCGTTAGGTTCCAAAGCATTTTTGTGTTCATTGAATTTATTTTATAGTTCATCTTTCTTAAGAAGTTTGCCTTTAA
Organism: Pinus taeda; assembly: GCA_000404065.3. Taxonomy (NCBI): domain Eukaryota; kingdom Viridiplantae; phylum Streptophyta; class Pinopsida; order Pinales; family Pinaceae; genus Pinus; species Pinus taeda. The sequence goes on along the minus strand of APFE030963053.1, from coordinate 144,964 downwards.
GGTTCACGACGTGATGTAGATATACAATTCCTAAATATGAAATCTAAGATGATAAACAGTCGTTTACTCTTCTTTTTGCAATGAAAATCCTAGCTACTAAGGAAAGAGAAGCGAAATTCTTTCAACATAGAGCTGAGAGCACACACTAAGATGCACTGTCCTAAATGAATCTCCACGAGTAGTCTAAATGCAAATGCACATGCATGTATTTGTTTTCTTCTTTCTTAATGTGTGAATGACAAAAAGAATGTTAAGTACAAATATGAATTATCTTTTCAAAGTGACAGTACTAACAATTTTCTTTTCAAAAGATGAAAGGAAGATAAGGACGACACTTCGCGATTTTGAATTGAACAATGCTTTCGACACTTGAAATACTACTAATTCAAATCAAATACAAAAGTAACCGTGTAATCAACTATCAAAAAGAGGAGGATTCTTTTCTTTGACTGAAAATGACACTTGCGACACTTTCAAATCAAAAGACGACATTTCGATTAAGCCACTGTTTGTAAAATAGAACTGTAAATGGTGAAAAATACATAAAAACATTCACAATTCTTTGTATAATGGAGGCTAAATAATGCAAAGGAAGGGAGTTTCAACAGTGGTATACTGATCACAGACAACAAAACTCCTGAATAAAGCTGAAGAGAGTGAAGAAAAACCGAAATCTGGAGGCAGAAACAGTCTTATTAGATCATCACACCTACAACACAGGGAAACAGGGATGCATCTCACCTACAACACATGGGAGGTGTGATGCATCTAGGCTGTCAAAAGGAGACAGTGCAATGGTCCATAGATGAGACTTTAACTTGGTTTTTGGTCACAGTTTGCAGCTTAGTTCAGGGATTTAGGCTAAGCTAATGATATTCAGTAAATAAAAAACATAGGGGCTGATATAATGAGGTTACTTGAGCCACCACTAGGGCACTTATGATGTTTGCAAGTCATATGCTTAATTCATAAACTAACTTGGAGATTGACTGAAGCAACATTTATCTACTTTCCAATTACATAGAAAAAGTAGTTCGAAGGCTAGCTGGATTAACTTTAGGCTCCATCTATAGCTTATAAATTAAACAAACTAGAAACAAGAAAACAAGCTATTCGCTCCACAGTGGAGTCGCCATTTAATTATCAGGAAAACTAGTGTCCATTCAGAGCTGCTAGTCCCACTTAAGACGGGTAGCTATCTTAGAACAAACAAACTAAGGTCACTTGTGTTTTCCTTTATGAGAAGTAGATGAGAGAGAAGCAGAGAGTACCAACCTCAGTCTTTCACTTGGCTCCTTGCTTGTTTCCTCTCCCCTTTGACAGATCTTTGTCGCTCCTTCCTGACTTGTCCCGCTTCAAAGAAAACCTGTAGAGTCAAAGAAGCATAATGCCATCAAAGCATAGAGATCTACAATCATAAACAACATAGTATGAGATATATATTGACCATACAAATGCATATATCAATTCAAATATACAAGAATATGGAGGAAAACTCAAATAGATTTATTGCTAGAAGTAGTAGAAGAGAGGATTACAACCCATTGATTTGACCTAGCGCCATCCACCCAACATGAAAGCCCTTCTTCACCTCATGAAAATCTAGATCACCCAACACTATGATGTTCCACAAAAAAGGAAACAACACTTCCTTACAATATGCAAAATTCCAGCCTCTGGATCTCTAGGATGAGGGATCCATATATAGATGTTTGCAGGTGGGTGAGTCAGCTTCTGGGTTTTTGATTAGTGTCATATCTCTGATATTTCTCAATTCCACTTGGAGATTTCATGATCTCTTGCTCATCCCTGAGCAAATTTAGAGAGGCAAGTATCATAGGAGAAGTTTATGGAAGATTCCATGATCATCCACTTTGCAAACTGTCTCTACCATTTGTCTACTCTCACCCATCGCACCCCATAGAAGGGCTTTTCAGTATGCATTGCACCCCCTGTGTGCATTAGGTGGGATGCATCGCACTTTGACCATGGAGCAGATGAGATGGTCTAGTTTTGACCAATTCTGAGTAGTTTTTTAGGGAGAACATCTAGGAGAAGATGTAATCAGCTGAAATTGTTCCTCTAGGGTATGAAACAACACTTTTAGGGACATAGAAGCCCTTGGTTTATGGACATATAAGATTGGGGTTGTAGTGCCCAAATATGTCTATAACAAGTCCCGAAAGTTATGATTGATGCCATGTGATTTATTTCACTAGTTTCAATCCCACTTCTTCACCCGTGTGAGCATCACCCAATGCAATGAGTGCTGAGTGGAATATTCAAAAATCATGAGAAATTAGTGAGTTACGACTACCTCTCATGGAAATAGTCATAGATGAATGACTTACTTAATGTAGTTGAATCCAAAAAATGATATCTAATATAATACACTGCGAAAAATCCAAACACTTAATTTAAAAGAGTGAAGGGAACTCTACGTGAATGGTTCATGAGGCACAATACTTGCTAAGGTTTTGTAAATGGTGTAGCAAGCTAAGTGGGATTGATTGTGGGGAAAACTCCACAATTAAGTGCACTTGAGCCAGAGGCGATCTGGGATGACAATACTTGCTAAGGTTTTTCAAATGGGGTAGCAAGCTAAGTGGGCTTGATTGTGGGGAAAAATCCACAGTTAAGCTCGCTTGAACTAGAGGTGATCTAGGATGGGTGACCTCCTAGGAGGTCCTTTGTTAGACCCCTATACTATTAGTAACCCCTTATTGTTATTAGTACAACCCACTTATTATATTGATGTACCCATGCAGTGCCCATATTGTTGCTATTATGCCCCATAGAATCCCACTACTGTTATTATTGTGCCCTTACATTATTATTGTTATGTCGGCTCTGATTATGTTATGACCCCTTAGACTCCTATATATAGAAAGGAGGTATTTTCATTTGTATCATCCAAGAATTGTTCATTTATGTAATGTAAAGGAGGTTGCCCCCTCGAAGAGGCTGAATTCTAAGTCGTTGATCTACTTTTCTATCTTTTCTTGAGCTGGTTTCATAACATTTGGTATCAGAGCTTTGGATTCTAGGGTTTCGCTGCTCCAAACAGGTCATCGTGGCATTTTCGCTATAACTTTTTTCCTGTGACGTTTCAGAAGTCGCAAAAAAAACCCATTTGAGA